>JAWVMR010000057.1:7420-66100 GCA_036321205.1 Trypanosoma caninum | reverse complement strand
ATGGCCTCAAGAAGTTGCGCCTGAACAATCTTCGACATGGCACCAAGGTATTACAAGCAAACTGTAAAGGTGTGATGCGCGATTGCGTGTTTGTTCGTGTAGTCAAAAACAAAGATAAAAAAGCAGTAAACTAAACTCGGCTTTTTGATCCTATTAATTTTTTTCTTTAAACCTTCTCCCTTTTCCTCTAACTCTTATCACAGGTAGTAGCACCTAAACAAACAAAAAAAAAAAAAAAAGACATTTACACATACTCACAAGTACCCATGCATAAAAATATAAGCATATGTATAACAACACCCTCCTCCAAAAAAAAAAAAAAAATTTGCTATGTGAGGCAACACATAGCTTTTTTGTTACAGTTTTTAAATCCACTATTTTGATAAATACCGCTTATTCAACGAGTCAAGCCTTTCAAGAAGTTGGTCAACATTTGGTAACACTGGTCGTTCTCCCCACAAGCGCACCAAATCACCTGTAGAAAGCTCCTTTTTTTCAATAAGTTCCGCCGCCGCCATCTCAACCTTTCTAATATTTGTTTTGATTATCTCCATTGCCATCTTATGGGCAAGAGAAAGAAGCCTCATGGACCCATTCTCAGCGTTGTGTTGTGCCTTGTTCGAAAAATTCACAAAAACACGTCCTTGCTGTGTAGAATCTGGATGATATGAAAGAAGCCCAGCATCCGCATCCATTCCAAACACCATCATTTGCTTAAGAGCAAGATCAGTTGCGCGCTGGAGGTCATCCATAGCGCCAACAGAAGGGTCACCCAAAAGTGTTTCCTCCGCGGCGCGCCCGCCAAGCATGACAACCAAGTCCGCCAAAAGTGTTGCGTTTGTCTGGTACTCATGGTACTCATTGCCTGCACGCTGCGTGTAGCCCAGCGCCTGGCCACGCGGCACAATGCTGATCTTCAGGACTTGCTTCACCGTGGGAAGCATCCACGCAGTCAGCGCATGGCCCACTTCATGAATGGCAGTCCTTCGCAAAGAGGCATCACTCTGCCGATTACGGTGCTTGCGGCCCACCAAGGTGTTGTCCACAGCCTCAAGCAGGGCATCCTTCTCCACAAGTTTCTTTTCATTAACACCGCTCACCAAAGCTGCCTCATTCACAATTGCTGCAATCGTCGCAGGAGAAATGCCGGGAGTCAGGTCTGCCAGCTCTCTTGAAAGTGCCAGATTATCTACGCTCTCATTTAAAGGAAGTGGCTGTCCATCATCATCCACCTTCCGCCCGTTTGGGTCACCGGTTCCCACACGATTTAAATAATGTCTGAATACTTCCACCCGCGCGGCTTTGTCAGGCATTTCAACGTTAACCTTTCTATCAAATCTTCCCTCACGCAAAAGCGCTTTATCAATGTTATCTTGAAAGTTGGTTGCCGCCAGCACGATAAGAGCATCATAACCAGTATTTAGCCCATCCAACTCTGCCAAAAGTTGGTTTATAGTTCGGTTCTCTTCGCTGCTTACAGAACCGCCTTGTTTCCCTGCTCGTGAACCGATAGCATCAATTTCATCAATAAAGATAATGGCTGGTGCAGAGCTTCGCGCCTCCGCAAATAACTCCCGTACACGCTTAGGCCCACTACCCCCCAGTAGCTCAATAAGATCCGAGCCACTGCAGCTAAAAAAAGGCACCCCCGCCTCTCCGGCAACCGCCTTTGCCAAAAGTGTCTTTCCTGTGCCAGGCTCACCTGTAAGCAGACAACCCTTGGGCAGTCGTGCTCCAAGACGCGCAAACTTGTTGGGATTGGTAAGAAACTCAACGTACTGCTGCACCTCCTGTTTGGCCTCAGGAATACCAATCACATCAGCAAATTTGGTGCCTTTTACATCTACACGGAACTGGCGCTTTTTGATAGGCATCATCTGTTCCATCATGCCTTCAAAAAGGTTCGTTTTACCACCGGCGGGTGATTGTCGACGCAAGTACATCCACGAAAGTGCAAACGGCACTCCAAACCAAAGCACAGGCCCCAAGCTTCCACGCAGCCAGTTGTTCTCCGTTCGAGAACGGTGGCGCTTTGCATCCTCAAGACCACGATTATACTCCAAACTATTTACTTCCGACATTGGCAGCCTGTACAACAAAATACACAAAACGCGCTTTTAGCAATTCCCCGTTCCCCTTTTACATTCATAATTGTAAGCAATAAATTAAAAAAATAACAAAAAATAAAATAAAATTATTTCAAGACAATGTAACACACCTGTATATATATATATATGTTTATTTAACAATAAATAAGCAACACACACTAGAAAAAAAAAAAAAAATTTAACACAAACCGCCACCACACATGTAATTTAACACAAACCGCCACCACACATGTACCCTGTAATATACATTTCCAACCAAAACAACATGCGTTTCTATTCACGACGTTTTATTTGACATCGTTTTTTGTGTTTTTTAAGACAAGAAAAAAATAAAAAAAAAAAAACAATTTCTCTTTTATTTTTCGCGCTTGATTGAAACGCCCCTTGCAACACTAACTTCACTCTCAGGGCTTCACTGAAGATGCTGCGGTATGCACATCGCGGCTAATTATGCTAGCAGCCCGCTGAGCAATCTCGTGCAGCGGCACCCGTTGCCCCTCAACGCCCAAGAGAGGATGCGGTACTCGCTGCGGGTTGTTGCTCAGCAAATATGCGGCGATGAACGCCAACGGATCGGGGGGGCGCGCCTTCGCCACCTCCTCCAGTCCCCGCAAAAGAAGCGGGAGCACCGTGGCCTCCAAATACTGCTGATCAGGGAGGGCGTACACTGGCACGCACGGCGGCGCGGGGGGCTCACGTAGGTGCGACGCAAGACGCTCAAGCGCCTCGTCCTCTTCTATTACTGTTTTGTCCGCACTCATCAAGACGTAATTCGCTTTCCTTAGTCCTTTGCCTGTTTTTTTACCTCCCCCCACTTTTTTTTTTTTTTTTTTAATTCAATTTTTTCCTATCCCTTAGATCAAATTGTGCAGCAAAATAATAATAATAATAATAAATGCGCGTCAGTGGTTTTTCAACCAGCCAATAATTCATTGTCAAACAGAAGGCAAGGTAAAAAAAAGGTAAGTATGTGATTGCACTTCAAAAAATTAAAAAAAAAAAAAGATAACAATAATAATTAACTTACCAAAAAAAAAAGACAAGCCTCTATTGTGATCTTGTAATGCAAGAGTATTTATTAAACTTTTGTCGCAAACGTTAATCCCGACTAGTAATCAGGCTTCTTGCGGAAGCCACAGCCGACAGCCAACATTGCATTTCCACCCGTTGTGCGGCACAACTTCGCGGCACAACCGTTGCACTGCACCTCCGATGTGGCGTGGCTGTACACAACAGTGACGGCGTTGCATCCGGGGCACTTCACGTCCATAAAATACGAGTTGGGGCCCTGCACGAGGCGGCGGCGCTTGTGCTTCATGCGCTCACTGCGCACCGTCGGGTAACAAAGATGTGAGTCAAAAAAAAACCACCGTTTATTCAAGACACAGCAACACCAACATAATACTCGTTTCCTTATTTGTTATTATTTATCATTGTTGTGTGATTAATATTTGTTTAATAAAATAATAATAAATAGCAAAAAATAAAAATAAAAATAAACACTTGCCCGTGTATTTTAATCAAACCTCCTGTAAAAGGAAACACAAATAACTTTCATAATAAAATACAAAATAAAAAAAAAAAAAAAAAAAACCTGAGCAAAGCCATGACTCGTGTCAGTAAAAAATAAAAATAAAAAAACATGAGAAGTCTTCGTCTCGCAACAAAAACAACGCGTAACAAGAGCGCAATCAATCTGTTAAATTCGGGCTTTTATTGCTGACAAAAATTGGCAACTACAAATGTTTTTTTTTTTTTTTTAAAGGTTTCTTTTTTGATATTTTTCTTGATACCAAAAACAACAACAACAACAAAAAGCTAAGTGCTAATATGTGTTAAAAAAAAACACGCCTCTAAATACAAAAAAATAAAACAAAAGGTTATTCTAAAACAACCACAACAACAAAAAATATATATACACGTATATATATATATATATATATATATATATATATATAAGTATATATTAAACTAAAGTGGTAATATATACTTATATATATATATATATATATGAGACTGTGCTTGCACTGTTGCCCCCTTTTTTGTTTTTACCTTTCATAAAACGCATTACTAGACATGGATATTAGAATTTTCGATGCTTTTTTCACTTTTCCTTTCAAAAGAGAGTAAGTAAGCATTACATAGAAACAAACTCCCCCTCCTCTACTTGAGCGCCTCATAACATGTCACGCATACACGCTCCAGCGGTCCGTCTTTTTTCAGTGCTACTTGATAGGCGGAGCATGCCCCACAAAAAACAAACCCACACGCTCTACAATGATGACGTCTCCGCAAAAGACCAAACTGCGCGCCGCACTTGTTGCATTCCTGTGCAACATTGTCCTGCTGCCATTGAATTTCCTCATTCGGGTCGTTGACCTTATTCGCTTCTGGTGTTATTTGTGGTGGCTTGATGTATGAAGGACGTGTATTCGAACACATTTCACACTTTTCCATAGTAATGTTGTTCTGATAGGTACACAAAGAACACTCCCAACGCTTTGGAGCACTAGTTGTATGCAAAGTTTTTTCGCATTTCAAACTTGTGGGTTCCTTGTCATTCTGCGGGGCAAGATGCCGTGGTCGCTGACCACTTTGACACGCCTCACATAACGCACTGGCAATTGGATTTTCTAATGTACACACTGAGCAATTCCATGTTTTTGCGGTGGCAACAACATCATCATGAAGTAAAGGCTTCGATTCCATGTCTAGCACAGGTGTTCCGTTGCTCTCGTAACCACCACACGCATCACAGCGTTTGCTTCGAAGCTTATTCTTTTTCCCGCAAATTCCACACAACCAAGCTGTCGGCGGCACGGCAGAAGTTGTTGTAGCACCCGCGCTTTTGAAACCACCTTCAGCAACAACTGTGCCATTTTGCCTACTGCCTTTACATACTTTACACCACAAATGGCAAGCCTCATTCGGGGCAAAACATGCATTACAAAGCCATGCGGTTGGACCGGCAACTTCTGATGACACCGTCACGCTCTTTGGTAGTTGTCCAGATGCGGGATGTGTGTCTGCACGTGCGTTAGCAGACGCACTAACATTGGTGGGGGGATTGTACCCAGGTCTTTGTGTCTCGCACATACCACAGTGATTCAGGTTCAAAGAATTCCTGTATGTGCAAGACTGGCATCCCCATGTTTCCAGTTCCTCACGTTTTTTTCGCTCCCGCTCGCGTTCTTCCTCCAACTGTTTGCGAAGCTGAATAATCTTTTCTAGCTGCTTCAGATCTTCCTCCTCTTGCGTAAGTGCAGAATCCGTTTTCACGTCAGATACAGCAGCCTCAGGGCCAAACGTGGCAGGCAACGGTGCAAAGGGGTGGACAGCACTTTGCAAAGGAACAAAAGGTGGAGCCGCTGCCACAGGCATCGTTTGATAAGGCGCGCTGTGGACCCCTGGCCCCTGAGTCTGCGTGTTGGTAGGATATACTGCAGGAGTAGTAGTCCCAGAATGAGGCGCAGTGGGCAAAGATGCTGAAGATACCACCATATACCTATGAGCATCATACGACGGCGGGGCATGCAGAGATAAAGTATCGCCATAGTACGCGACAGCGGCAGCGGCAGGCGCTGGGACATTCACATCAAACGGCAACTGCTGCTGCGGCGGTGGTGGTGGTGGTGGTGGTGGTGGTGGCGGCGGTGGCGGTGGTGGCGGTGGTGGCGGCTGCAGAAAGCCCATTCCAAATGGGTCCTGCTGCATCACCGGCGGAGGCGGGGGGTCAAGCGGGGGCGGCGGAGGGGGCGGCCCCGCCTGCTGTTGCTGCCGCGGCTTCGTGTCAAATAGGTCATCCAGATTAATGCTCATTCCCTTTTATAAATATATAAATATATATATATATATACACTTTAACAATACTCAAAAGATGATAAAAATAACAACAAACAAAAAATTAAAAATAAGCCCTTTGTTTTCCCCTTCTTCCTTCGTTATCCCTGATTTTTGCCTTTGTTGGTAATGGCCTAAAAAATCAAACAGCTTTTATAAACAAAAAAAAAGTTAAAACCTACCCAAAAACCTACACGCATGCAAACCAAACAATAGTAATAATAATGAGACAACAACTCATTCAAAACTCACGTAATAAAAACAATTAGGTATATATACAAAAAAAATTTTTTTTCATGGTAATAATAGTAATAACAATAACAAATTTAAAAATAAAAATCAGGCATGCTTAAATTTGTCTAAAAAAAAAAAGGCACCAACACACTGACACACACAACAAAAGTGCCAGATGGTGTGACAAACAAAATGCTTTGCAAGTCATACCGTTCTGTCATAAAAAAGAATATATATATATATATATTCTTTATAAAAAGTAAAAATAAAAAAACAAAAACCTTTCTTTTATTACTATAAACAAAACAGCCATAATAATTATACAAAATAAAAAACACATACAATATATATATAAGTTTATTTACTTTTTGCGTTTGACTATTATTTTGCAGTAATTTGTAAAAAGAAAAAAAAAAAAATGTTGTTTCCCTCAACACATCTTTACATTTTTCTTTCAGTTTTTCACGCACACAGCATCAAATCATATGATTTTATTCGCTTAAACACTTATATACTTATATACTTATATATATATATATATATATATATATATATATATATATGCACCCGTCAACAAAAAAATAAAAATAAAAATAAAAATAAAAATAAAAACACAAATATAAATATAAATATAAATATAAATATAAATATAAATAAGGTTGGCAACCCCCTTTTTTTTTTTTTTTTTAAGCCTTTTTCTTCTGCTATAAATATACATTTATATCAATTTCTCTTTTTTTTCTCTTTTTTTCTTTTTTTTTTTTTTAAATAAAACAAGCAAAGCAAAACAACACAACAAACAAACAAGTATACATACATACCAGTATATATATATATATATGATGGTAATAATGGTAAAGACGTTTTAACTTCAAAAATAATAATAATAAAAACACATAACAACACACAATTAATATATAAATATAGTTAAATAAACAATAAACAAGTGACAAAATAAACACAAGACATAAAAAACTCTTCACAAGTATAGCTGCGTGTAAAAAAGATAAATCAAATAATAATAATAATAAAACATGCAAACAAAAAAATAATAATAATAATAAGCTGCAGCATTGGAGACGCCACAGTATTCCAAATAGTTTCAGTTAAACAAACAAGAAATAAAAAGTTACGTCATACATATAAACATATACATATAATGCTTTTCGTTCTTTCTTTCTAATGCTCTGTTTTTTCTACCACACTCCTGTCTTTCTTGCTTTTAGACTCTCTTACAAAACACTTTCACTTCTCTATGTTAATACGAGTGTTTTGGTCCTCTATTTTTAATCTTTTTTGTTTGCTATATTTTTTGCATAACTTTCTTTCTTTTTTTTTCCCCCCCCCCCCCCCCCCCCCCTCAAAAAATAAGTATTTCTTTTTAATTTTCTGTGCATGTGGTGTACATATATATATATACATATGTATATATGCATGTCTTTAACCATTGTTAACATACTCCGCAATCTCATGTGTTTGCTGCGCCAGTTTCCGTATGTCAGTTCGTTTTTGTTTTTTTGTTTTAATTGATATGTATATATATATATATTCACCTCTTTTTCTTCCAAGCGGCAAAACGTATATTATTAACAGTGTTACTAATATCAGGTAAACAAAAAAAAAAAAAAAAAAAAAAAAAAAAAAAAAAAAAAAAAAAAAAAAAAAAAAAAAAAAAAAAAAAAAAAAATGAACGTGTAGGCGCTAAAATAAAAATAATAACGGAAATGAAAATAATAATACAAAATAAAAAAAACTACACTCCAAGCAAAAACCTAAAAGTACAACAAGCAAACGCAAACACACATTAATAATTATACATATATATATGTATATATATATATATAACACTTAAGCTCTGATTACATCATCAGTGCTTTACCCCCACCAAAAAAAAAAAAAAAAAAAAAAAAATTTTGTTTTTTTTTCTCTTTTCCGCATGGTATTATTGTTTTGTTACTACATTCTACAATTGAGTTGCTTGCATAAGCTTCGCTTTTTTGTTCTGTTTCCTCCCCCCTCATTTTTCGTCTTTCTATACAATCAATATATATATGTACGTAAGGCAACTGACGCAATACCATGTTTCACCTCATTCCGCATAAATACATAAAAAGACAAACAAATACTACGTTATTCAGTTTGCATGGTTGGTGCCATATTCCTTGTTCCGTTGCTGTTGGAGTTGTTGCCACCCCGGTTCATCGTCACATGCAAAGGAAACGGCTGCGTGCCCGTGCTTGGTGGCCCGCCAAAAAAAGGTGAAAAGGCACTTCTTTGCTGGGAGTACAACTGTGCCGTCGTAGGTTGCTGCTGTTCAAAGGACGGACACACATTCCTCCTAGTACCAGGAGCGTTAACATTAGAAAAACGATTTGCTGAAAACGTGTAGGGCTCAGCAGAAATGGGAAGAGTTTCCATGGAGCCTCCCCCGCCGCCGCCGCCACCGCCACCGCCACGGCCAGCAAAATCAGAAGATACGTGCCGGCCACCATTACCGCCGATGCTTCCTGTGGTGGGAAGGATACCATTTGGCGAGGCGTCTGGTGGTACCATAATCGGCCCTCCTTTCTGTGCAGCGCCAGCAATTGAGGCTCCAGCATTGTACTGATTCATTGAGTCTCCAAATTCAATAGGATACATTGCCTGCTGTTGCTGCTGCCGATACTGATAATGCCTTCCTGTGTTGGAGGCAGCAAACTGCACTCGCAGCGGATTTGTCTGTGGAGGGACGGTACGTTTTTCGTGAAGGGCATTTATGGCATTCATGGCCATTTCATTTGTTTCATAACGTACCCAAGCACTCCCTTTAGAACGTCCCAAAGAATCACGCATAATTTTCACTTCTAACAGCTCTCCGTATGGCTCAAAAACAGGTCTTAATAGCTCTTCCGTCACCATGGCAGGCACCTGGCCAACAAAAAGCTTGCTTCCGACATGAATATTAACCCTGGGGTTTTTTGTCGTGGGTACAGAAACAAACTGATTGTATATATTCATCGGCTGAGCAGGACCACTATTAAATGACCGGCCATGTGCAGCCATCAGCGAATGCTGTCCCATCACTTCCATTTGTTGCCCATGGCCATTGTGAACATAGCCCAAACGAGAATTGTTATTGTTACCTGAAAACGGCCCGTTAATAACTGCTGCGTAGTTCATTTTCTCAGCTCAGGCTTACTATATACTACCACTTTTCCTCTCTCTTGTTACCTTTTTCACTTACTTTTCGCCTTTCCTTTCTTTCTCTGGAGTATGATCTTTATTAATAGCGGTAGTAGTAATAGTAATAATAGTATGCACTATGCTTTCAACGGATATTCTGTGTGTAAATATAAAGCTGTCCTTTTACACAGAGACTATACTCTCAAAAAGGTGTCAACAAAAGTAATATATATATATATATGTGTATATATATAATTGTTTCTCCACTGCTTAAAATCAAAATTGTAAAAACAAAATAAAAAATAACTTTGCATATAGAGGCAGACATAAAATGCAAATAGCTATACATCTAATAAGCAAAAACAGCATTCTTATCATATGCACTGTTTTAAAAAAAAAAAAAAAAAAAAAAAAAAAAAAAAAAAAAAAAAAAAAAAAAAAAAAAAAAAAAAAAAAAAAAAAAACTCGCATGCGTGCGCACCATAATAATAATAATAAATACGAACAAAAACAAAAACAAAAACTCAATCTGTCTAGTCTCGTAATCGTAAAACTGTAGAATTCACGTCTGCCACATAGTTCCTAAACCGAGGAGTTTTTTTTTTTTTAAAGGCTGATGCTGCCTCCAAAATGTCATCACAAAACAAATTTGCCGCATTCCACGATGCTGTATACTCCAAAGATCGTTGTATATCGCTCTCAGTCTGATAATTCATCAAAACCTTTGACCCTTGAACGGCTAGTGGCGAGTTTGCAGCTATCATCGCGGCCTTTTCACGCACCGAATTCATCATCTCCTCTCGAGTGTCAAAGACCTCTTCGACAAGCCCAATCTTCTTTGCCTCCTTTCCTTTGAAAAAACGGGCTGAATAAATCAGCTCACGAGCGCGGCCTTCGCCCACGATGCGTGGCAGACGTTGAAGAACACCGATATCGGCTGCCAATCCAACCTGAGCCTCCCTGACTGAAAAGGAAGCGCTCGAAGTCGCGTAACGAAAATCGCAAGCTGTTATAACAGATGTAGCACCACCAATACAATTTCCATCAATTGCGCATATAATTGGAATACGACAACGGGCCAAAGAAGAAACACAGTCCTGGAAAAAACGAATTAACGCGTGCTGTCGTTGAAACTTCATAGCAGGCATCACAGCACTTTTTGTCGTAGAATCCTTTAGAGCGGCCGATCCAGGACCATGTTGAAGTAATTCTCCGACCTGTTGCAAATCCAAACCCGCAGAAAAGTGTGTCCCTTCCTTCGATGTTAGTATACCCACCCGTGCTTGGTCATTAAGTTCATTTGACAAATAATGGTTTATCTTCATCAAAGAAGCAAAGTATTCTTTGTCCAGCAAATTTAATGTATTTTTTTTACTGGAAACAATAATTTCGCAAACACCAGTATCACGGCAGCCATACACTTCAAAAGGTTCAAAAGTAACCAGTGAAACAAAAGAACACCTATTAAAAATACAACGGCGAAACATTCCCATATATATATTAAATAGTCAAACAAATACAGATACCTTTGCTTATCTGAAGTTGTTTGATGTTTAACAAATATATTCGTACAATAACAATTAGATAAAACTTAAAATATATGTATATATCATTTAAGACCTTAACAATAAAAAACAAATAAAAACTGCATACAAAAAATAACTATCAATAGGAATAATAGCCGGGTAAATATATAAACAAAAATTAAAAATTTAATACAATAACAAAATTGAATAATAATAATAATTATAATTATAATGATAATAATAATAATAATATATAATATATAATATTACGTTTTTCTTGTTCCTGTACATCGAACATAGTATACATTCTCCAAAAACGGCTGTGAAATCCTGGTAACAAAGGAAAATGAACAGAAAGAAACATCCCCAATACCCCACTTTGGATTGTACGTTAAACAAAAGACCGCCTTGCTACCAGGAGATACATTTGCCTTCATAGGTTCCAATTTCCAACCATCATCACTATGGCCTTCACTCCAACCACTAACAACGCATTCGGAAGTTGTTGCAAGCTTAACGCATCCAACAATAATGTTTTTAGTCTCCCCAGCAACGCAGTGTAATTGAATAGGATACGAAACAGAAATTCCTTCAGTTGGAAATCTGTCTGCTTGTATACCAGTGCAAAGCACTGGGTGTTGTTTCAATATTCCATCGTTTTGGCATGGAAAAGTAAAAAAAACTGCTTTTTCACACGCCCTTCCCTCAAGAAGAATTTTTTGATGAAACACACCAGCAGTGGCATGAAGGTATACTCGAAAGGTACCAGCGACTTGGGAGTTAAAAAAAAGCAATGTTCCAACTTTACAATTCCCACATAAAGAAATGCTATCAAAATCAATCATGAATGAGTGTGCTTCTGGCCATTCAAGCGGATTACCTTCAGTTGTACTAAATCCCAGGCTTATCTCAACAGGAATTGAGCTTAAATTATGAAAGAACAACTGCTGTCTGGCCTCTTGTCCCACAACAACGGTATCAAAAACAACAGTATCAGTATGCTGAAAACGACTTTCCTGAATGTCGCGATCTTGGCTAATCAACAATTCGGCTGGTTTACAAGCACCAGATAAATTCAATGTAATATTGTTTCCGCCATCCGAATCGATCACAATTGTGTCCTTAAAAGAACCATATTCAGTAGGCATAAACCTTATGCTAATCGCGCATTCCTCAGACTTAGATAGCAATGCACTAGGAAGCCTTACAAGTCGAAAGGGAGAAAGAGTGTTGACAGGACGTACTTGCAAACCAATAGGTTTGTCACCATTGTATTGCAGTACGCAAGCCCTTTCAGAATACTGTTTTAGTAATACATCACCAAAAACAATATTCAACTCTATTCCACACGACGATGCCTCAACAGCAGGCGTTAGTCCTAACAAAGAACGCTGTAAAAAATTTTTTTTGTTACTTCGTTTCAAAGACTCTTTTTGCAGAGACATTTTTATGCTTTTTCGCAAAAAAGATCTTGACATTATAATAGGTTTTACAACTGTACATCCAACTTGAAGCAATAACAACTGCTTGTCTGATGATTCTGTGAGGCATACACATTTTACAAAAAAAACAGAATGCCTGCTCCATTCCTCTTCAACCAAATTATTTTCCCAATCCTTATAAAGCACATCAACAACTTTGGTCTCTGGTTCAACAACCCCAGTTGTAACATGATGATTTTCACGTTCTCTTCGTTTCCTTGGTGAATTCTTAGTGACTGCAGAAAGAATGCACTCCTCAGAAACAGCATTCGTAGGCTGAACATTAGGGGGTCTAAATAGTACAACAATTGGAATGCTTTCGCCTTGTCCCAAAACACCAGAAGAGGGTAATATTCGGAGCATATCTGTTGGAGACACAAAATTAAATCTCTGAGAAACAGCACTCCGATTTACCAATACTGTGGTAGATGCCTTCTCTCCACCCAATGAACAAGCAGGAAGCAAAATATGAGGCTTGGAAAAATACACCTGCTCTCCACGGCCAAATCCAGTAAGCTGTACAGATCGAGTGTCCCCGTACTCATTGATAACACTCAAAGTCTGCGTAAACTGCCCAATCGTTGGTGGTCGCACCCCAACATTAAATTCAAATATCTCCTTCGGCAACATTGTCATTGTTTGAAATGGCATAATTTCAACATTTGAAGGAATTTTTAAAAACCCCACAGTCTGCGGCAAGTCAGAAAAATTTTCGATTTTCAAAGAAAAAACAACTTCTTCATTAAGTCCACAAACACCGCAATCAAGTTTTCTTGGTTCCAGTTGAAAATCCCGCTCGGTAATTTGCGCTTTTACCATTACTAAAAATGGAGATGACTGTCCAGAAACGTTCATTTTGATGTAGGAAGAAATTTGAGTTTCCATACCGCGACGCGGCGTAAACAATACATGAAGATCAAACGTGTCATTTGCTTGGACACATGCAGTTTTAGGCGAAAAACAAACCGAGGTTGCCAGCGCAGGCGGAACTTCAGGCAAAACGTTAACAGCCACATTTGTTGTGTTAGTAATCGTAATTTTGTCACAATATGTGCTATCGTAAAAACACCATTTAAAATCTATTTCAGATGCAGAAGAAAGATATACAGGAAAAGAACCACCTGATCCCTTCAAAAAGATTCTCTGGGTGCGCGTAGCATCTTCTGATTCATAGCAAAGTTCAATTTCGTCATTCAACAAAAAGCCCTGATGTGGAGAAAACCCCACTTCAAAACAACATTTAGAAAATGGGTTGACCAAAAATTGATATGTAGATGGTTTTATGGTAACAACAGGAACAGCTTTACCAGTCTGTGGATCTATGTGGAAGACCTCCGTCAATTTTCGAAACGAGCCAGATAGAACAACTTTTGCAGCAAGTGCAGAATCGTTTTTCAATGTTAAAACCCTGGTGGCTGTCTCGCCAAAAACAACAACACCAAAATCAAGAAGTAATGGAAAAGCTGAAATAAGACAACGCTTTCTATTAGCCTTCACAGGAAGAAAAAACACGCCGTCTTGAGTTCGAATACCAATAAAGGTTTCAATATCAACATTTTCCACCGGAGAAAAAACAACACAAATTTTCCACGACAAACCCGCCGAAAATTTAGGCGGCACCTCATACTCTACACAAAGCACATCTCTATATTTTAAAGAGACCGGCAAAACACGAAATGTCGCAAGACGATTGGAACAATTTGTCAAAACAACACTGACCGTATACTTTTCACCCACAGTAAAATTATCAAATACTATCTGCTCAGGATTACAAGTAAATTTTCCTGTGCCATTTTTAAGCTGGTCATCATGTATCTCATTTACTGGAAAGGATGACACAAACTGGGGACGATAAGTAGTTTTTTTAGTCCTTTGAATAGGTTCTTCGCATACATCATCATTTCTGTAACGCTCATCACGAATAACTCCATCCTCGAAAGCTAAAAACTCCATTGCACACTAAACAAAACTACATGATAAAAAATATACAAAATATATATATATATATACAAAAAAAAAAGGCCTAATTTTAATATACGTACACATACATACATATATGCATATGTATTATTATTATTATTATTATTTTGACCACAAAAACATATATATATATAATATCAGTTTAAACAAAACGCGGTTAAATACAACCAGTTTAAAATAATAATGCGTTTACGCCTACACAAAAAAAAAAAAAAAACACAATTATAACGAGTTAAATGAAGCTACGCTGAAAAGCCCAAGTCGCGCCCACAAAAAAACCCCACCCAAAGAAAACAACCCCTCGCCCCTCGGGTGCGCAAACCGCCGACGACAAGCGAGACCACCACAAAGCACTCCGCCGGTGCAGAAAACAGGTGGGTATGCCTCGCGCCGTAACTGCCAACTCGCGGCATCCCCCGGAAAGGTCCCCGCCTCCCCCTGCCCTCGAACGGACAGGCCGTCACGAAACCCAGTGGGGAACAACGCGGAAACAACCCGGCCTCCTTTGACCGCGTGAAGGGTCTCCTCTGCAAAAGCCTGGGAAAAACAACGCGAACGCTGCCGCTGGC
Source organism: Trypanosoma caninum (assembly GCA_036321205.1). Classification (NCBI taxonomy): domain Eukaryota; phylum Euglenozoa; class Kinetoplastea; order Trypanosomatida; family Trypanosomatidae; genus Trypanosoma; species Trypanosoma caninum. The sequence continues at coordinate 51,200 of JAWVMR010000057.1, read as the reverse complement.
CCCGCCTTGTTTGGAGCGACGCTTTTTATTATTTTTTTTTTTTGCGGCGCCGCGTCCCCGACATAAACGTCGCACCGAATAAGGCGGGGCCGGCGGCGGCGTTCGTGTTGTTCTTCCTTGTTTTTTTTTTTTTTTTTGAGGCGCCGCGCCTTTTTAGCAACCGCACAGCTTGTGGGGCGTTTGACGCACACGCGCTCACAAACGACATGGGGAAAGCGAATGGAAATATATCTATGTCCATATGCCTATATCTATGTATGCATGACCTTGGTGTATTTCGAGACATTGTTATTTGCAAATCGCCGTGTATATGTATTTCTACCGTCAGCCAAGTCACGGTGAGAGTGGTGTGGTTTGCCAATTTTTTGTTTCTACATTTATATATGCGTGCATGTGTTTTTTTTTTTTATTTAGGAGGCTGTTGAGCACGTTTAGTGTGATGCGATTATGTTTTGTTATTGTTGATATTATTATTATATATATATATTTTTTTTTTCTTTAAAAAGTGAAAATTAGGAATAATAGTTATAACAAACAACAACGACACAAAAAAATAAGTTATTAAAAGCTATATGTCCGAAGATTTTTTAATATTGGGACTTCCTTTTTTTTTGGAATGTTCCGATAATTTACCATTTTCCCAGTTCAGTTTTCTTGTTTCGAAGATGGGGTCTTTGGGTCCGGCTTTTCATCACTTTGCCCTTCCAACGCTAAAGGTGGGAACGCTTGATTCACTGATAGAGGCGAGCGATGAACTTGCAAAACTTGATCCGCTGTTAGAAAATCTTGTGGAGAAGCTAATTGGTTTAATGGTAGAACTTTCACATAAGCCGCGCAGTATCGTCACAGGAATTCGCCTTAATCAGTCACAGGAGATGAGACCGGCCGATTATACTAAAAATTTTCTTTGGAGCTCTGCTCAGTTTGATACAAGAGAAAAGCTTCAAACGCTTATAGAAAAGCTTACTCACATATATTTCTCTACCGAAGAGCGTGTGCGTGTTGTTTTTACCAATTATAATGAAACACAGAAGCGATTAAACGCAGTGACTCAAAAAAGCAACGGGAACCTATCCGTTAAGCCAATCCGTGAATTGCTTGTTTCATACAATCGTACACATTCTTCTTTTGTAGATACTGAAATGCTTTTAACATTATTTGTTGCCGTTCCTGTAGCGTTGCAGAAAGAATGGCTCCAGACGTACTGGTCTTTTAATGAGTTTGTTTGTCCTCAATCAAATTGCGTTATAGCAGAAGATAAGGAGTATGTTCTCAACAGCATTGTTGTTTTTCGTAGGGTGGCTGATGATGTCAAAATGGCGTGTAGGAAAAGGCGTTGTATTGTTAGGGAGGTTGATGGAGTTGATGATCTTTCGCTTGCTGAAATAAAGGAGTTAACTGAAAAAGCCGAAAAAGAACGAAAGTCGCTCTACATCATTCTTTGCCAACAGTACTCTATTTGCTACGTTGCTTGGATGCATTTGAAGGCTCTTCGTGTTTTTGTTGAGAGCTTGCTGAAGTATGGATTACCGCCTCGGTGTATATCAGTGATTTTACAAGTCGATTCTAAAAAAGAAGTTGAAATACGAAAGAAGTTGATGCAGCTTTATCCTAATTTATTGTCTTTTATTGGAAATGAATTTTTAGCTGATAACGGAACATTGCAACATGAATACCCCTATGTTTCATTGAAAGTGACCAATGTTCAGCGTGCATAAAGAATTTGAAAGGGAACAATGCTTATCACGCAGTTATTTATTAATTTATTGTTGTTAATATCATTTTTTTTTTTATTTTTTGTTATTGAGACGGTGGAAGATGCTGGGTATTTTACTATTGCTTCTATTTATTTATTTATATTTATTTGCTTATTTATTATCAGGTATTTAACAAGGTAAATTTGGTGGAACAACTTAATTATCAAGAAGAAAATGCTTTGCTTTGTCATTTTTTTTTTAACGGCACTTTTGAGTATCAATGCATCTTTTGCATTTGATATTGTTCCTACTCGGGTTACAAATATTGACAGTTTGCATGATCTTTGGAAGCCTTCAGGTGCTGTTGTAATTAAGAAAGGTGTTGCTTGTGCGCGTGTTTTACAAAAGTCTTGTTCTGAATGTTCGTTTGAATCAAAGGCCCTTTGCACATTTGATATGGGTAACACTTTTTCTATTCAGCAAACGCAGTATCCTTTTTGTGGGAATAGGGGTGTTGTTGTGAATGAAACGCTTTTTTGTCCTTTACACACACAGCTTGCTAACAAAAGCGTGATAAATGCCACGGTTCTGTCATACGAGGGCTCAACTTCTCTTGTAGAAACTGTAATGAGCAATACAACGATGTCGTTTAATTATTGGCCTGAAGAAGAGGCATTAGATATTGAATTTAAAGGAAACACAATTTATTCTCCGAAGACCAGTGAATATCTTATGAGCGCTTTTGTAAAGCAAAAAAATTTTTCTTATGAGCATGTAATTTTTGCTTCGCAAGACGGTTTTTTGTGGAACGCTAGAGCAACAGTTCCGTTGAATTTTTCTCACATGTCAGCTCTTACTCGACGAGGCATATCACTGTTCACGGTGTCATCCGTTGCGCCTGGAGGTCATCAATTTATTTCTTCGCGTGATGGTTATACGTGGTCAAAATCTGTCAAGTATTTAAACACATCGCTGACGCCAGCAGCTGTAGTTTTGGAATCTCGCATTGTTGTTGAAACAGGACTTTCTAATTATTCTTTGAGACCGCAGTTGAGTGCATTTATGGAGAACAATGCCACAAAAAGAAAAAAGATAAATCTTATTGATATTTACAAAGAAATAAAAAATTTAACAGGAATTTTTGAGAATATTGCAACTACGTGTGATGACGAGGCAAACTGTTCTACATCGTCTTCTGTGGCTCTTATGAGTTTGCAAGAAGACCACATAACTGCTCTTTTTGATTTTGTCTCTGAAGAATCGAAGCGCAAAACTGTTGCCGCAGTTACAATGAAGGTGGATGATTTTGAAGAAAAACAGGAATTAATTGAAATCTTAAAAAAGGTCGAAGAAGAGGATAAAAAAAGAAGGGAATTGCTTCGAAAGAAACAAGAAAAGCAGAAAGAGCTTGAAAGAGAAAGGCTTATGAAAGAGCGACGAGAAAAGAAAGAAAGATATGCACTTTTAATTAAGAATGATGCTGTGAATCTTGAAATTGGTAAAGCGAGAATGGCAGAGGATGGTGAAATGATAGTTGTTCGGGAGGTTACTGACGAAACAATTGATATTGAAAAAAGAGTCTTTTTTTGGTAGTGTAACTATGAGCATTTTTAGGGATTTATATTATTAATTCATATATTAAAGACTGTTATATGTTGTGAACTGTGCATCATGCAAATAAATAAATAAATGATAGTAAGAATTATGTTAATGCTTTTTGTTTTATTCTTCATTCATTATTTATTTATTTATCTACTTATTTAAATAATTGAAGATATTTTAGAACCAATCGAAGGAATGTCGCTTATACAAGTTGAAGAAGTTGACCAGCTCGCAAAAAAATATCAAATTTGTTTTAAATCAGTAAAATGCACTGCTGCGGTTGCACTAAAAAACGCTTTTTATGCGGCGATTGGTAGAATTTTAATTGGCATTCTTAAACGTATTGGGAAAGGCGGCCTGCGATCGGGAGTTTTGGGACAGCTTTCACGTGAGGTGCTTTCTTTTGACTCGCTGAAGTGGGCTACTCTTATTGCTAGCTTGTCTTGCTTTCGCCTTTTAAAGCAGGTAGTTGGTGCGTTGGGGGAGTATTTTTTTATACCTGATAAAGTTACTGCCGCTCTTTCGGGGATTATTTGTGCGCTACCAGCACTTATTATGAATCGTGAAACCAGGACAGATCTTTGTCTTTATGCTTTTGTGCGAGCATTGCATACATTTTTTTTGGGACACGTCTTGCCGCGTTTACCGGAACCCTTTAGAACTTTTTCGCACTATGACATTCTGGTAATGTGTTTGAGTGCGTCTCAGATACTTTATGGTCTTGTGTTTGCTCCTTTTTCAATGCCTCCATCGTATCAGCATTTTTTGCTAAAGGCAGCTATGCTTGATAGTCGTGTGATTCGTGGTGTTGCTGGGCTAGCACGCTATCAAATAACCCCAGAACTGGTCGAACTTTGCATGGAGAAGGGTTACGTGCTACCACGAAATCCAAGAGATCATTTTAAAATTGGTTGTGCTTATACTCATCCAGGAAAAACATGTAACGAATACTTTATTTCTTTTCTTTATAAAAATATTTTTCAGGTGGGTATTCCACTTTATTTACCCCTCAAAGCTTTAAGTATTGTGGCTCTTCGATGGAAAGCACTGAGAAGGCAGCCTTTTAAAGTAATGCAGAAACTTTTGCTGTCCGTGCTTTCAAGCGCATTATTTTTGGCACTTTACTCAGCCAGCCCCATCCGTCTGGCGTGCTTTGCTGCTCAAGGAAACGTTCGTGGAGGTTCATTGTTTGCGGTTTTTTGTTCTTTTGCTGGCATTACTGCTTTTCTTGAACCAAAATCAAGACGAATGGATTTGGCCCTGTACTGCTTGGTGTATGCTCTTCGTTCTTTTGTTATAACACAATACCGTTTTGGATGGATCCCATATCCTCGTCATTTTGTTGTTTTTTTTCTTTACCTCTTTTCTGTTGGGTTTCTTTTTTTTGAATACGATCAAATGCCTGATAAGCTGCATCCTCGTATGCGTTTTTTTCTTTCGAAGCTACTGGATGATGATCGACTTCCTGATCAGGTACAAAAGAATCACGATGATAATGAGGTTAGCTTGGCAATCTGATTAGACACAAGCTGCGGGTATAGAAGTGATGGAAGGAGAGAGGGATGGAGGGAAAAAAAGGAGAAAAAACAAAAGAAAGAGAGAGAGAAAGAGGGGGGTCTAAGACCTAAAATAAAATAAGGGAAATGTTAAGTTATACATTATATATATATACTTTAAAAACAAAGTATATATGATTTTTGAGTGGTTTGTGTGTGTGTTTGTAAAGTTTATACTAGGAACATTATTAGGTTTTTTGAATACACTACACATTTTAAATACGAAAAAAAGAAAGAAAAGAAAAGAAAAAAAAATTGTAAAGTTAATATAGAGTTGCTTTGATGTGTGAATTAGTTTCTGAGAGTTTCATTCGTCAGAAATTGGAGGATTCGGGGGAATTGGGGAAAATAAGGGCATTGATTGTCGAAGCCGCTCTTAAAACTATTTCTAATGATCAAAAGGTAGCAGCTGCCTTGTTTATGCCAACTCCTTCACTTGAAACAGCAAAGAGGACCACAGAGGGCAGACAGGCTCTTTCTATTGTGATGGATTACTTGGAGCATCTGGGCTTGACTCATACCTTAAATGTCCTGAAGCAAGAGGCCAGTTTGGGCGAAGAACTACGGGAAAGAAAACAGAATCTTTTGGCTGCATTGAAGCTACCTTCTACGAATGAACCGATTTTACCACTTCTCCTTCAAAACCTGGGGAATAATAATGATGTTGCTGGCGTGGCTGTTGGCACTGCTTCTGTTGCTGGATGTGTGATTGCAAAAAAAACCGATACAAACAATGACATTACTCCGACGACAACAAGTCCTAAATATTCAAAGGCAGCAAAAGAGACCGATTCCGGTGAGGATACGACATACTTTATATCCAGATGGACTGGTCGGGTTTTTTATCGATGTGGGGCTCAAGTAAGCGGACAACAACTTCAGCTGGAATATCTCACCAATTGCAGCGTTTATGTCCTGGATCCACTGGATAGCATTACGGTGGATGATTGCGAGGGTGGTGAACTCATTGTTGCTGCGTGCGAGGGTACTGTGTTTTTGCGAAACTGCAAAAACATGATCTTACACGTGGCATGCAAGCAGCTGCGGACACGCGACTGTGAGCACATTACCCTCCACTTGTTTGCATCAACGGACCCTGTCATAGAGGCAAGCCATCATATAACGTTTAAACCTTTCCATATAAGGTTACCTGGTTTAAAGAAAAGCTTTAAGGCGGCTTCTTTAGACCCCAATATGAACCGTTTTGTGCACGTATACGACTTTACAGAGGATGATGTGAGTATTCCACAGCCACATTTTAAGCTTGTTTATCCCAATCATGGACTTTCTATGGTAGATCGTTGCAAGGAAAAAGGTATACCTGAGTGCCCACCAGAGATTGAGGATTTACTTGCGGGAAGAATGGCCCCGGCATCCAGTTCCGAATCTGGCCAGAATAAGAGCTACAATATTAAGACCGGGGCTTATAAGTGGACAGGCTTGGCTTCAGCGCAAAATGAGGACGTAAATGATGCCGGCGACTTACCAGAGTCGCCACCCTCATTTTCAAAACTCTCCACTGGCAAAGACTCTCTGTTAATTGCGCTGACTGCAGGTTCAACTGTGGCTGACGCGCGGGCTAGTCAGACTTTGGCAGCAAGGGGTGGAGTGTCTGAAGAATCATACTCTTCTTTTGACGACGACGATGACGACGATGACGATGATGATGGTCTTGACATTGATGAAGATAGCGACGACTTTTAGGTGGTCTTATTTTTGTTTTACTGTCTATTTTTTTGTTATTAGAATAATCTGAATCAGCAGCGCAGTTGGTGAATGGGTGTAAGAGCCTTAAAAAAAAAAAAAGACAGTGTATGTGTATGTGTGTGTGAGGGGGGTAGGTGAATGCATCTAAGGCAATTTGAATAGAGCTTATTTGATTTTTGTTCGAAGAGTTCAAGGTTGAGTAAGTAGTAGGATAAAAGATCATTTTTTTTTTTTTTTTGGTTTTGATTTGAATAGATTATAAATATATATATATATATATATATTGTGAAGGTGGTAGGATAAAAATAATACCTTGTTTTTTTCACGACTTGTGATTACGTTATATATATGTGTATGTATACTGTTGGTTTAAAAGAAAAAAAGACGGCGTATAGAAACTGTGTTTGTTACTAGGGGAAACAGTGGTGTTATATATAAGCATATGGATATTTCCGCGCAGAAGATATGCGATGGAAGTGGTGGGGGTAACTGTGTGATTATTACAACACTGATGCCTTCAAGGACTAGACTCCAAACCCCGCGACAGCCTTTCCATTTTTCTTGTTCAGAAGCAAGGACAGATTCCAGCCCCAATCTCCAGAGACAGAAAAGGCAAAAACGTTTAAAGCAGTCGAATTATTTTAATCTGGCTGATGAGAAAGGTGACAATTTAGCTTTAAATTGCGTTACTCGCCCCATCTACGGGTTGACGTCTACAGACACTGGGTGTCTAGATGCGCATGAAACTGCGGACGGCTCCACAGGCTTGCTTACCAGAGGGCTTTTGAGAAGTGGTGTTACTGCATCAACAGGTGCAAAGGTGGGTTTTCCAGTCGTTTCAGTAAAAAAGACTGCAGGCTTAGGTCCTCTTATTGTGGTAAAGCGGACGCAGGATAGTGGAGCTGCCGCCCTGAGGCGGTATTTTACTTCTCTTAGTGGGATTGAAGTATTGTCATACACGCGCAAAATAGATGAGTTGCGTGGTCAACTCGATAAGGTGAATGACATGTTGGCAGAAAGCAAACGTTCCAGCGAACAGGAGAGGTTTGAAATGCAGAGGCAGTTTGAGGAGCATCGTCGTGAGGAGGCGCAGCACTTTCAGCAGGAGTTTGAGAAGATTTTCGCGGATCTTATGGCGGAGAAGGAAGAGCTTGTCGATCGCCTGAGACGGTTGAAAGAAGAGACAGGTGTGGCTACTTTTTTGGAACGTGAAAAAATTGAGAATGAGTGGAATAATCGGCTTATCGAAAATGAAAATAAGTGGAGAGAGCTTCTTCAGTCTTCGGAGCACCGGTGGGAGGAATGCATGGAGAAGCAAGTGCAACAGAAGCATGAGGCAATGCGGCAGGTACGGGAACTTGCGCAGACGGTGGAGGAGCTTGAGGTAACACTAAGACGGGTGACAAGAGAAAAAGATTGGGCGGTGCAGGAGCGGGATGCGCTTTTGTCCTCTCAGCGCCAATCCAGCGCTGCTGTTAGAAGTGATTTTGATGCAGAGATACTCAAGCTGCGACAGGCATTGAGAGAAAGGGAGGACCGTGAGGCAGTTTTATTGGCGCGGCTAGAGGCTTGCGGCAAGGAAAATGGCGAGAAAGAGACTGATTTGAAAAGACAACTACAGCAGACCCGTCAAGAGCTAGAGGATGAGCGTCGTGGTGCAGCTGAACTTGTAAAGTTGTACAGCACTCAGGTTGAGTGGCTCCATCGGCAACTCAATGACGCCATGGAACGAAATAAACACCTTACAAGAGAGTTGGAAAAAGTAAAAGGATGATTGTTTTTTTATTTTTTATTTATTGCTGTTGTTGCCAAGTTTGGCGACCTGTACATTTTTAAAAGTATGATTATTGTTATTATTGTTAGAGTGCTTGTTTGTAATAGAATCAGTTTATTTGTTCATACTTTGTGGTGAATTATAGGAATATTAACCAAAAGATTAAAAAACAAAAAGTCAAAATGTTTCGCGCTACCACTGTTGCAAAAAATAGTAAACCAAGGGCGAACCCTTTTTTAAAGCATATTGCGACAATGATGGCAGACGGCTCAACAGCCAAGTATTTTAACCTGCCCGATATTGATTCAAGGTATGAAACTCTTCCTTTTTCTATTCGACTTCTACTCGAGTCTGCTGTTCGTAACTGCGACGAGTTTGACATCACTTCTAGGACTGTGGACAGTATCTTTGACTGGAAGAACAATTGTTATAAAAACATTGAAATACCCTTCAAACCTGCCCGGGTTGTACTGCAGGATTTTACTGGTGTGCCCTGTGTTGTTGATTTGGCTGCGATGCGTGACGTGACAAGGCGCTTGGGCGGCGATTTGGAAAAGATTAATCCTCAAATTCCTGTGGAGCTTGTTGTTGATCACTCCGTTCAGGTGGATAAGTACGGTGTTCCTAATGCCTTAAAGCATAACCAAGACATTGAAATGCGGCGCAACTCTGAGCGTTTTGAGTTTCTTAAATGGGGCTCTAGGGCCTTTAACAATTTGTTGATTGTTCCTCCCGGTTCGGGTATTGTTCACCAAGTGAACCTTGAGTACCTTGCTCGTGTCGTGTTTAACAATAATGGTTTGCTCTACCCTGATTCTGTTGTTGGAACAGACTCACACACTACGATGATCAACGGCGTCGGTGTCATTGGCTGGGGCGTTGGTGGCATCGAGGCAGAGGCCGGGATGTTGGGCCAGTCGCTTTCTATGGTACTTCCGCAGGTTGTCGGCTACCGCTTTACCGGAAAGCTTTCCGAAGGCTGTACAGCAACTGATCTTGTTCTCACTGTTGTTAAAAACCTGCGAAAACTTGGTGTGGTTGGGAAGTTTGTAGAATTCTACGGCCCTGGTGTTGACAGCCTTTCTTTGCCTGACCGTGCAACGCTGGCAAACATGGCGCCAGAGTACGGTGCCACCACAGGCTTTTTTCCAATTGATGAAGAAACGATAAACTATCTTCGATGCACAAATCGCAGTCCTGAACATCTCGAGCGTATCGAAAACTACGCCAAGGCCGTTAAGTTGTTCCGTACGGGTAACGAAAATATTGTGTATTCAGAAAATCTTGAGCTAGATCTTTCTACAATAGAACCGTCTCTTGCTGGGCCTAAGCGTCCGCATGATCATGTGTTGTTGAGAAACATCAAAGATGATTTTGTCGCATGTCTTAAGGCAAAGCCTGGTTTTAAGGGATTTGGTGTTCCAGAGAACGATTTGAATAAGAAAGTAAAATACACGGTAAATGGGGAAGAGGCAGAGATGCGTCACGGTAGTGTTGTGATTGCTGCCATTACTTCATGCACCAACACCTCAAATCCAAATGTTCTTGTTGCTGCTGGCTTGGTGGCAAAGAAGGCTATCGAAAAAGGGCTAAAGGTAGCTCCAGGTATCAAGACCTCCCTGTCGCCTGGCTCGCATGTGGTGACAAAGTACTTGGAGGCATCTGGTCTACAGACTTCATTGGACACGCTGGGTTTTAACACGACCGGGTACGGCTGCATGACATGTATTGGTAACTCGGGTGATATTGACCCAAATGTGTCGAAATGCATCAGCGACAATAAATTTGTTGCGGCTGCAGTTCTTTCTGGAAACCGTAACTTTGAAGCACGCATACACCCACTGACAGCTGCAAACTATTTGGCGTCTCCACCGCTTGTTGTTGCCTACGCTTTGGCTGGCCGTGTAGATATTGATTTTGAGACTGAACCAATTGCAAACGGTGTATATCTGCGTGACATTTGGCCAAAGAACGAGGAGGTGCAGTCTGTTGTGAACACTTATGTCAAACCAGACCTTTTCAAGATGGTTTACAAAAACATCACGACTCTGAATGAGGAGTGGAACAAGCTTTCTGTGAAGGAAGGCAGTTTGTATGAATGGCAGGACAACTCCACCTACATACACAAGCCGCCGTATTTTGACTCCATGACTATGGAAGTTTTGCCCAATTTTGTTGTGAAGGACGCAAGGTGCTTGGCACTTTTTGGCGACTCCATCACGACCGATCATATTTCTCCAGCTGGCAACATTGCTAAAGACTCTCCTGCCGCAAAGTTTCTTCAGAGTTATGGAGTTGAGCGAAAGGACTTTAATACATATGGCTCGCGCCGTGGAAATGACCTTGTGATGGTACGCGGGACGTTTGCGAACACACGTCTTGGCAATCGTCTTGTTGGGGAGGGCCAAACAGGGCCTTTTACTATTCACATGCCGACAAATGAGAAGATGTACATTTTTGATGCCGCCATGAAGTACCAAGAGGAAAAAGTTCCTCTTATCATCATTGCTGGTAAAGAATACGGCAGCGGTTCTTCGCGTGACTGGGCAGCAAAGGGTCCTTTTATGCAGGGCGTTAAGGTCGTTATTGCGGAGAGTTTTGAACGCATCCACCGCTCCAACCTTGTTGGTATGGGCATTGTTCCTCTCCAGTTCAAGCCTGGTGAGAGTGCGCAGTCTCTTGGTCTCACGGGCAAAGAAAAGTACACATTCGATTTCTCTTCCTCCTTGCGTCCTGGGCAAGAGGTGGCTGTGCAAAAGGACGACGGCAGTTCGTTTACAGCTATACTTCGCATTGATACAGAGATGGAGGTGAAATATATGGAAAACGGTGGCATTTTGCAATATGTTCTTCGAGGAAAAATTAAGGAAACTTTGTAGATAATAAAGACGATAATAATAGCAGGCATGTATTTTACTTGTTGGCGTGAGCTGGCCAGTGAACACGTTATTTATTTCTTTATTATTATTTTCTTTTTTTTGTGATGAAAAAGTAACATATTTTTGGTTAAATGTTTTTTTTGTTTTTTAATCTATGGTGTGATATTTTTAATACGGGGCATTAGCAATGCAGTCATCAAACGCCAGAACAATATATACTGGCATTTAACGTTTGAAAGCCAAAATGAACAATGGCTTTTTTTTTTTTAAATAAAAGCTTATGGTTTAGAGAATATTCGAAAGAAAAGGGAGGAAAAAATGCCGATGCGATAAAAATCTGATGGGTTATGTGAAAGATGTTTATTATTATTATTATTATTATTATTATTAGTATTATTATTTTTTTTTTTTGTTAACACTGAGAAAGAGGTGGGTGTCAAAAAGGGAAGAAAGTCATGTGGAATTGACTACATAAATTAAATAAATAATAAAATTAATATTACCGTGTTTTTTTTTTTTGTTTTTTGTTATGATCAAAACAAATAAACCTCAAAAAAAGAAAAAAATAAATAAATAAATAGTTATAAAAGAAATTCCATTTTTTTTTTTATGGTACTGTTTCTGCGTAAACAAGGTATATTTTTTTTATAAAAAAGAAAAACAAAGATATATATATATATATATATCTATATATGCACGTTGTTTGAATGTATATCAAACAAACCTCAAGATAAAAGGAGAAAGAAGACGTGGAAAAGGGGTGTTGAAAAAAAGAAAAAAAAAGGAATGAAAGCGGATGCGTAGAGAAGAGGGGGAAAAATTATGCAGACGGATTTAATTAGATGTTTAAGGCATATAGTTGTTTTTTTTTTTTTTTTTATGTACTTTTAGTTTTGCACGTGTGCAAATTTAAATGACACACTGTGCACTCGTTATTATCGACGATATATAACATGACAACCAACACTTAGTGTTTTATTTAGATTTATTTCTTTGCATTTTATTAGTATTATTTTGGTTTGTTTTAATTCAGTTTAATTTAATTTTTTTTGTTTGGTCAAGATATATATATACATACATCTATATATATATATAGCTTACTTTAGTGTTGAAACGTGCTGTTAGCAAGAGAGTAAAAAAAAAAAAGTGATAGGTTTGTTGTGCTGAAAGTTGTATATATATTGGGTCAGGGTTACTAGTGCTAGTTATTTGGTTTGTATTGCACAATTTTTATAAAAAAGATTTTTTGACGAGATGCCACCACTCACACTCGAACAGGTGCTGGCGCGCTCGATGCGACTGCCACGACGACACGCAAAACACTTTATTTCTCCGGCGACCGGCAGCAGTGCGCCAGGCCTGTCAGCCCCACCACAGGCCTCAGTAGAGCGAGAGAGCAAGAGTGTTGCAAGGTTATTTAGCCTCATAGAAAAAGAGGAAGAGGCCGTTACGGCTGGGCGGCCCTCAATTCATCAGTCTCATGACGTTATCCGTAACAGCCAGGATTTGCTTACTCACCTGCACTTTGCAAAGCGTATGCGTGCGTGGGAGGACGCATTGCGCTTTTTTGGTGAATGCACTAAGATATTGTCGATTAAAGAACCTGGTGATGGCGAAGGTGTTTCTCTTGCACTGCGCGAGAATACAGACGATAATGTGGCGGGTACAGGGATTACAGCAAATGTTGCGCATTTGTCTGTGCTTCTGGATACTTGTGCCATGGCAAAGCAGTGGAATATTGTTGAGCAGCTTGGGTTTATTTTTAGGACGCAGTTTCCGCAAATTGTGACTGACACTGTCTCGCTTCTTGCGAGATCGAAAAAAACGGACGTGAAGAAGGAAGGGGGTTTGTATGGATGGAAACTTGCACTGTCTTTTTTGCGAACCAAGATTTCCCCGGAGGAGCAACCAGTGGAGGCGTACAACGCCTGTCTGTTAGCGTGTGAGAGGTCACTTGAGTGGGAGGCGGCGTTTGCGATTGTGCAATGTATGGGGCCAAACGTAATCCAGAATTTACATTTAGGCTCTGTACAGGGGAACGAGAAAGTTGATGTGTTGCCGGCGAGCTCAGCCACTGGGGCCACATGTCCTTCACTTGTGGAAAAGAATGACGCTATTTTTTCAGTGGTTCACCCGCCGCGGCCTGATGTTGTCACTTATGCGACTCTAATATCTGTTTTGGAGCAAAGTGGCAAGGATGCAGTTGCACGTGAAGTGCTTCAGCGGCTGCCACCACTAGAAAAGGAGGAAATTACGGCAAGTTACGCCGCGTTGATTCATGTATGGTCTGAGCAAAAGTATAGGAGGAATCGGCGCCGCTTTTAGATGGTGTCGTGTTTTTTATTCTATCTTTATATTTATTTTGAAAAATGATACATTAGTCATACTTAAACCAAAAAATACATATGTATTTCTATATATATATATATATATGAGCATGCGGAAAAAATATTAATTTTTTAAGTAACAAGGGGGTAAAAGAAAAAAAAAAAAGAAAAGGATGATGCAACGCACACTGTTGCACTTTGTGCAATGTAAATCTCAGACTACATCATCCGCGGTTGTTGAGGTGAACGTGGCGTCTAATGACCAGGACGGCGACGACAACAGAGTTTTAATACCACGAAAACGTTCTTTAGATGAGGTAATCAGGTTGCCTCCTACCACTGTTGGTTCTAAGGCAAGATGTGAAGACCAAGGTGGTAGTGAAAACAGCACCTTGACGGATCTCATTTCTGGTCCTGGTTGGCGAGCATTTCTTGACCCTCTTATATCAACCGATAACTTTCGACGCATAGAGTATTTTTTGAGGAACGAGGCAGCCCTTGGGAAGGTTATTCTTCCGCCACGGGAATTAATCTTTTCTGCCTTTAACAGCACACCGCTTGACGAACTGAAGGTGGTTCTGTTGGGACAAGACCCGTACCACAACATTGGCCAGGCGCATGGGCTTTGCTTTTCTGTGCTCCCCGGCATTCGTCCACCGCCAAGTCTTTTTAATATCTACAGGGAGCTTGAGAGTGATATACCCGGTTTTAGAGCGCCCGCTCATGGCTACTTGCAGCGGTGGGCAGAGCAGGGTGTGTTGATGATCAACGCCACGCTTACTGTTGAGGCACACAAGGCAAACTCTCATGCGGGTTGCGGCTGGCAGGCTTTTACAGACGGTGTTATTAAGCTGCTTTCCGAGAGACATACCAGGCCAATAGTGTTTTTGCTTTGGGGTGGTTTTGCGCGAAAAAAGGCGTCTTTGATTGATCACAAGCGTCACTTAGTCATTGAATGCGCTCATCCTTCTCCGCTTAGTGTCACAAAATGGCGAGGGTCTTGCTCCTTTTCAAGGTGTAATGCGGCTTTGATAAAACTGGGGCATTCTCCTATTGATTGGAGTTTGCCAATGTCAGTTTGAATTTGTCTGAAGTATCAAAATGTTTTTATTAAGTTGAAATAAGATTGTGTATGTGTGTGTGTAAGTGGGTGGGTGCTATCGTAAAACAATTTTTTTTTTTTTTTTTTTTGACGCAGATTTGTATTATGTATGCATATTTGCTTGTGATATCTTGGTAGCTTACAACCGCAGGTTTGTATGCAGAAAAAAAAAGTAAAAAAAAAAAAAAAAAGTAAAAAATTTTTATGTATTACAGTGTATGTTTGCCCGGTTATTGTTATTAGTGTTATTATTATTATTATTATTATTGTGAAGGGTGAAGGGTTTTGTCACATGGCATCTCCTGCTGTATCTGTTAGCAAACCTACTGCCACAGATGACGATTTAACACCAAAGGCGAATGAAATAAATGCTGTAATGCTGCCTAAAATGGAGGACGTTGACTTTGACACATTTCAACGTGCAGTACAACTTCGGCGCGAGCGCACAATGCCACCACAACCTCGGGCAATTCTTAAGCGCATCCCGGAGTCAACCGACGATTTTCTGCGCAATTTTTTTTTGAGAAACGCGATGTATCGCACAATGGAAGCTTTTGAAATTGAGTGGTATGAGAAATATGGCTCCAAGCCTCTTTCAGATGCTCCTGTATTTGCAGATAATTATCTCGAGAGTGCAACGCTTCAGGATCGCATTGATGTTTTGGAGAAAAAACTTTGTGAACATGCCGAGTTAACTGAGAAGGCTACAAAGCTTTTTATGCGAGCAAAAAAGGAACGAGACTTTCACCGTGCCAACCACAACCGTGTAGTACAAGAGAAGAATAGGATTGCAAAGCTACTACGCGAAGCACAAAATTATGCAGAAAATATTAACCCAACTCTTGAAGAGCTTCGTCAAAAATGTGAATCCCTGCACAAGGGAAAGATGCTATTGTCCATAGAGCGTGACAAGCTTGAATTAAAAGTTTCACAGTTGGAAAAGCAAGTGGAGGACCTGGAGCAAAGAATGAGCCTACGAGAGGATGGTGATGGCCACGCAAAGCAGAGCGAAGCAGCTTCCAAGCAAAAGGATGGACATGCGGCTAAAGCTGCAGGCGGCAAACAAAATGGAAAAAAAATTGCTTCTAATTCTGCAAGAGCTGCTGATGTCTTTTTTGACGGTTTTCGATGGCCCGCTGATGAACGGCCGCGGCCTAAGCGGATTGACGCCGTTTCTTTGTCGAGGACAGAGCCAGCTACATGGGTTTGCCAGTCCTCATTTAAGGCACACTCGATGCCCGTGACAAAGGTTGCTATGCATCCTGACAAGCCAGCTGTCGCCAGCTCTAGCGACGATGGCTGCTGGCGGCTTTCTGCCCTGCCGCAGGGTGAACTTGTAATGTCTGGCGAGGGCCACCAGAGCTGGGTTTCATCAGTTGCAATGCACCCTACCGGGACTATGGTGGCCACCGCGTCAGGGGACAAGACAGTTAAGCTGTGGGATTTTGCTAAGAACGGGTGCAGGCTGACGCTTAAGGGTCACTGCGATGGCGTATGGTGTCTTGATTTTCAGGATACAGGTCTTTTGTTAGCCAGCGGGGCACTTGATCAAACCGCTCGCATTTGGGATGTTGCAACTGGGAAGTGTCGTCAGACACTCAGAGGACACGTTGATGCCGTGAACTCTGTTGTATGGAAGATGTATACGAATATCTTGTGCACTGGGAGTGGAGACAAAACAGTTTCTTTGTGGGACACTCGTATGAACTGTTGTGCTCAGACGTTGTACGGTCACCGCAACGCTGTGCAGTCTGTTGCAATGGTGGGCGCAGTGGACGGGTTGGCTTCTTGTGATGCAGACGGCCTTGTTGTGCTGTGGGACATACGACGCATGGACCAGCGAATGACGGTTGTGTGTGGGCCATATCCCGCTAATCATGTTGCCGCTAACAGCATTGGCTCCTATCTTGTTGTTGCCAGTGGTGATACCACTATTAAGGTTATTGATGTGCCAAATGCAACTGTTACTGAACTTACGGGGCACGAGGACGGCGTGCAGTGTGCCGTGTTTGACACGTCGACGGACAGTTTTATTGTTAGTGGTTGTAGTGATGGCAAAATAGGTTACTGGTGTTGAGTAGCTTTTGCAATAAATCAATTTTGTTGTGGGACACAAAAGAAGTAACTTTGTTAATTACTTGGCTGGAGTAGAGGGAAGGAGAAGGGGGGTGGGGGGTTGAGATAAATCAATGAGAAAAAGAACCAAAACGTGCGAAAGATGATGCGGAGAAAATGGAAAGAAGCATAAAATAAAAACATTAAAAAAGGGATAGATAAACAAGCAACTCTAAAGCATATATATACATATATGTTTGAATGTGGAGCAGGAGTTGCATATTTTTTTCTGCACGTGTCATATGCGGGTTTCATGTAATTTAGTTATGCCTATGCTTTTTTGTACAGTTTACTCATGACGACAAAAAGAAACTCTCTTATGGGAATATCATAGGCAAAATTTATCAAAAAAAAAAAAAAAAAAAAATTAGAAAAAAGCATTATTTTTATTTGAAATTTAGTTCTTGTTGTTTTTGCGTTGAATGAAAAAAGGTAACAAACGAGTAGGGTTAATTAAAAAAAAATTTTTAGCATTTGTGTAATTCTTTTAAAAAAATATAACGTACTTTTTTCCATTTTTTTTTTTTAATCGTTGCTACTGGTAGAAAAGGTGTGTGTATACGGATATATATATATACTGTCTCCAATATGTCGGTTGTTAAGGTCTCGCTCACTCACTCTTCGAGCAGGATGCGTGTTCCTGAGAAGCGCTACGGTCTTGCGCAGACAATTGCAAGTATCAAGGACAACATTGCCACTCACTTTGCAACGCCACCGGAAGAAATGCGGCTGCAGCTCATTGATGACCGCGGTGTCACTATTGAGTCAAACATGGATGATTCCAAGCAGCTGGGATACTATCAATGCAGGGACGACTTTGTCATCCACGTTTTGGACCTTCGGCCGGCGCAGCAGGTAATGAACTTGGAGGATGTCTCTCAGGTGGAAAAGTACGAAATAGCCGATGAGGTTTACAGCAAGCGAGAGAACAACGCGCGGGCATTTCGTCAGCGCATGTTGGCGCGGCAGCGTGAGGAGGCTGAAAAGGCTGGTGTCACTCTTTTTAAGGAGCTTAACGAGGATAGTTACAAGGAAGAGGCGGAAGCAATCCACGTCAACGATCGTTGTCGGTGTCGGCCAGGAGATCGTCTGGGGACGGTGCGATTTGTTGGCCGTTTGGCGGCGCTGAAGCCAGGCTATTGGGTTGGTGTTGAATTTGATGAGCCTGTTGGCAAGGGCGATGGCAGCGTTAAAGGCACGCGAGTGTTTGAGTGCCAGCCAAAATATGGTGGGTTTTTGCGGCCTGATCAGGTGGAAGTGGGGGATTTTTCGCCCGAGGAATTTTAAGGTTTTTTTTGTTTTTTTGTGTTTTATTATTATTATTATTTTTTCTTTTTTTGTTATTAATGACCGAATTATTAGGAATTTATACTAAGTTTTGTTATTATTATTTTATTTTTGTTTTACTGCTTTATGTAATTGCCTTTGTAATTTTGTTTTTTTGAATCATATATATATATATATATATATATATATATATAATAATATTAATATTAATAATAATAATAATGATAATAGTTATTATTACTACTGCTTACGCAAAACAAAATTAAAGCGCAATATTTAAGCAAATATATCCATTTATATATATACAACATTAACAAAGCATTTTTAACGCAAAAGAAATCTGCAGGTCAAAAGGACATAGGCCATGCGTTTATCGGCAAATTTTTTTTCAAATTGTTGGAACTTTATTGTCGCCGTGCGGTTGCCTGACTACATTGTTTGTCTGTTTCTTTGCATTGGTGGCTGGTTAATAGGAAAGAAAGTTCCCCCGTATTGTCGCTTTTTTTCTTGGGATGACATTTCAATAAACAACACGTTAACCAAACATGAAACGTTCCCATCTTGGTCGCTGTTTCCTATATCTCTTTTGCCGCTACTGGTGTACATTTTTGTGGAGCTGATCCGCTTTTTTTCCATGGAGCCTGCGGACCCACACGAACTGGACTTGCCCCGCACCTCTGCAGCTCACGCCGCCGCAGACTCCAAGCTGCACGAGGAGATGTTGTTTGAGCGGGGGGCCGAACCCCGCGATAGTGGACTCACCGCATACGGAGATGAAGAAGAAACGAGAGTTCACGTTAAATACCCACGCTGGAGGGTGCTGTTTGAAAGAATAAATCACTGGATTCTTGCCCATGCGTTTGCTGTTGGGTTGTGCATGCTTATGGTTGATGTTACAAAGGTTTTTGTTGGGCGTTTACGTCCTGACTTTCTTTCACGACTGCGAAAAAAAGGTTATACTCCAGAATCACATGATGTCAATTGGTGCAATGTCGCACGCAAAGGACGTTTGTCCTTTCCCTCAGGTCACAGTGGCATTTCTTTTGCTTCAATCGTCACGCTTGTGATATATTTTTTGTTTCAGTTGCGGGTGTTTCGCACCGGTTCCGTATGGCGCTGTGTTATTGGATTGCTACCATTGGTTTTGCCCTTTACCATTGCTGTTTCGCGAACGCGTGATAATCGCCATTTTTTTTCTGATATTTTGGGCGGAAGTTTGATTGGGGCGGCTTGTGCGATTTTTTCAGTACTGGTTATATTTACTTTGGTAAATCGTACGGGGGAGGCTTTACCTCGTGACAAATATTTGTCACTGAGAAGACGGAATGCGGATCCCGCTTAGTGACACGTTCTGGATATTTATACCTTTTTGCGTTTATTATTATTTTTTTTTGGTTTAGCTTAAATAGCGGAAGTAAATAACTACCTGTATATACATGTATATACATATATATATATATATATGAGTATTATTTCCACAACGTTAATTTTTTTTTTTTTTTTTTTCTTAATGCCTGTTTATATATAGAACAAAAGCGGCTGGATTTGATAAAATTGCGTCATGCGTTTACGTATTAAAAAAGAATATGTAAATATTTTTTATTTAAATTATATATATATATATATGTATGTATTTATTTATTTATTTTGCTTATTGTTATTATTATTATTGTTGCTATTGTTGCTTTTTGGTATGACGGCTATGGTTGCATATTCACATGCGTATATAGGTGGATAGATATTTCACAACTATATATCTTTTTTTTTTAATTTATAATTGTGAGAACAGAGATGAGAGGCATGCTTTTTGTATGGAAATTGAGGGTGTTTGACTACGTTACTTGCGTTTTGCTTGCTATAATGGCTTGGCTGCTTGATTGGTATGCCCAGCCATATTGTCGACCATTTAGTTTTGCAGACAGCAGTATTCAGTATTCAAGAGCAAAGTTAGAGACATTTCCAACGTACTCCGTCATTGTTGCTGTTGCGCTTGTTGTATTGTTTTACGTCATTGGAGAGTTTTTCACTTGGCGGAGACAGGGGTGTTACGCTGTGCTTTGCAGCATAAACAATTGGGTTGTAGCGCACTTTTTTAGTATATGTTTGGGTTTTTTTATTGTGAGCGTAGCTAAGGTGTATGCAGGACGACTGCGACCGGACTTTATCCAGCGTCTTGCGGAAGAGGGCATCATTGAGAAGAACATCAAACAGTTTTCGCGAGAGGAGATTTGCGCCGCAGCACGCAAGGGGCGTTTGTCGTTTCCGTCTGGTCACAGTGGCACTGCGTTTGCAGGCTTTGTTCCGCTCACGTTGTATTTACTCGGCGTTACACAGGTCTTTCGTACGGGTCTGCTTTACTTGGCCACACTTTCTGTTCTTCCACTTTCATTTCCTATTATTGTTTCCATCTCTCGCACAAGAGACAACTATCACCACTTTGCCGATATTGTTGCAGGGGCTGCAGTTGGCACATTTAGCGCCATATTCTCCGTGTTGACTTCTTTTACGATTGGTTCAAAAGGTCAATGGTTGCGGCGGAGTGATGTGTATGAAGCTTTATTTTTAGTTTCTAATGCGGACCAGACAGGACGAAACGTCAGCTTTGACAGGGAAATGCATCGCGGCACTGTCATTGCTGAACATGTATAGGAAGTATATTGTTTTTTCTTTTTTTTTGCTTTTTTTATTGGATGATTGAAAAAATTGGTTTGTGATTTTTTTTTTTTTTTTTTTTTTTTGGAATGCTTTTATGGTTATTTTTTGTTTTTTGTAATGGGTGATAATAGCGCTTTTCTGGCTGCATTATTATTATTATTAATATTATTTTTTTGATCAGTGGAGCAAAGCTAAGGTTTTTTTTTTTTTTTTTTCTTTCTGTAGAGGGAAGTGAAAAAGCATAAGAGGGGAAAAAGAAGGAGTATTGTGCGTGGGTGCGTGTGTATGCGTGAGTAGACGGCTTGTGTGGCGAAGACTAAAGCAGGTAAGTGAAGAAAAATAAACAAACAAATAGGCGAATAACGAGAGGTTAAGGTTGAGTGTTGTCTGAGAGGGATTATGCGAAGGACACCAGGACGCGTGCTAAGCGCTTCAACGCCCAATTTTGTGGCGGTTTCTTTGGTTGCTTTCCGCATGTTTGTGCAGGGGGGGCCTCCACCACCAAAACTTCATGAGGGCGTTGAGCCAATGAAGAAACTTAAGTCGCACCGGGCCGAAATGGACGCACGCTACGCCGCTGAGAGAGAGGCAGAACGCGCGTTTTACGCTCGCACCCCACATATTCCTGCGCCATTACCACACAACAGCCACGAGAAGGGGCAGTACGGGATGCGTCGTCGTTTGAAAGTTCACACCCCAGATGATGAAATTGATATGGAGTCTCTTAACGCAGCTGTGGAAACCCTGAATCATGCTATGCGCAAGGGATGAGAAAAAAAAACGAGTTATATATATATATATATATATGTATATGTATATGTATAGTGTATGTGAAGGAAAGCGATGGTTTATCAAAAAAAAAAAAAAAAAAAACAATATTTTGTTCTTGTTATTTTACTAGTGTATAGATATTGTTTTGCTACGTTTTGAAGGTTTTTAAAGGTTGTTATTATTGTTTTTAAAAAACGAAAACAAAAAAAAAAAAAAAAAAAAAAAAAAAGGAATAGATATATACGGGTATATTTTTAGTTGTTTTAGTTTATTTATTTTCTTTTTTTTTTATAGGCATTAGAAAAACGTAACTTTTTTTTATTAGTTATTTATTTATTATTGTAATTTTCCCAAATGTTACGGGGCACGCTACGTCGTCTGGGCGGTAGTGGTGGCGGTGATTTGTTTCCGACATCAAAGGAGGCCGCACATCTCACGCCGTCGTGGGTGATGGGGCACAGTTCGCCACCACCGCCCGGCGCAGGGATGTGTCGCGTTGCCGTCACACGCCGAGCCGTTAGCGCGAAGTGGCAGTTGACGCAGCCGGAGGTACACTCGGTGGCGGTCGTGCCCATCGACGCGCCATCTGCCCAGCGGCTGTCGGGGCGTGCCATGGCGGCGACCCGCTCGGGTGTCTGCAGCGTACTCAACCCCGTCGCAAAGCAGAGGAACGGTGTGGCTGCGGCGAACATTGCGGAAAAGGAGCGTGGCGAGGCGTGGATGAAAACGAGGGACTACACCGAGCAGAAGCGACCGGTGCAGGTGCGGTCCGGGTGGGAGCAGACGACGGATCTGGTGGAGCTCTCTGAGTGGATGTACGCCCGCATTCATGACCACCGCAAGCTCAAAAATGATAATAGTATGGGTTACCAAAGAGAGCGAATGTTGTGGGATGCCAGCCCTACTGTGCCGGCGGTAAAGAAATAGTTTCTGGTTTGGATGATGTAGTGTGTGTGTGTGTGTAACTGAAAGTATAAATATTTGCACAATTTTTAACGTCAGTTTACCACGCATAAAAGAAAACAAAAAAATTTTTTTTGTAGTATGCGTCATTGTAATTTTGTGTGGTGCCGCTGTTCTGTTTTGCTTGTGTATTTTTTTTTTTTTTTTGTTATAATAACTATTATGTGCTTCCACTATTAAAAGAAATGTCTCCAAGTTGTTTATCACCAGCTGCCATTAGCCTTGTGGTGCTGGTGCTGCAAAACAGCATTCTTGTTGTTATGACACGCTACTCACGCATAAGTGTTCCGCCTGAGGATCGATATTACGCTTCCACTTTGGTACTTAATCAGGAAATTGTGAAGATGGCACTTTGTATTGTCATTTTTGCTTTTGAAAGGTGTTGCCCTAATGCGTGTGGTCTTTTTGTTTCCGGGTCTGCTTTCACTTATAATCCTGGTTTTTTTTGTAGTTTGCGGCGAGCTGTTTTTCAAAAGGAGGCGTTGATTATTTCTGTGCCTGCAGCGATGTTTACATTACAAAACTATCTTATTTTTTTGGGATTGTCAAATTTGGATGCTATGTCGTTTCAGGTCTGGTCCCAAACAAAACTGCTCTCAGCTGCTGTGTTTTCTGTGATCTTACTTGGACGCTCGCTTCATACAATTCAATGGGTGTCTCTGTTTTTTTTTTCCTTAGGTGTTTTTTTTACTCAAATACCTGCCGCAGATCAAAGGAAAACTGTTTCATCTTCTGCACAGCGACCACTTCTTGGGGTTTTCTCTTGTGTACTTTCTTCACTGTTATCAAGCTACGCTGGTGTATACTTTGAGAAGGTTGTGAAGGCCACGCCACCGTCGCTGGCAGTGCGCAACATTCATCTTTCTATTTTTGGTATTCCTTTTGCAGCGATATCGCTGTTTTTGGTGGATGTGTTTCCAACGTTGCGCGCTTCTAACGCACAAGGCCCAAAATTTTCTTTTTGGCGGGGCTATAATCATTGGCTGACTATTTGTCTGGTGTTTATTCATGCACTTGGCGGGCTGTTAGTGGCTGTTGTAATGAAATACGCTGATAACATTTTGAAGGGCCTTGCAACAGGAATTGCAGTGATTGTCAGCGGCATCCTGTCGTTTATTATTTGGGGTGAAACACCTTCTTTAGCGTTTGTTATTGGTTGCTGTGTCATTACAATTTCAACACTTATTTATCACAAGTTTGACAAAACTTCACCGTGCAAAGTGTCATTTAAGAGTCTGAATTCCTCTGGGAGTTAGAATCAGGTAATATTATTTGTGATAATAATCGCGGGAGGAGGTGGAACACAATAAATGCTTGCGAAAAAAATATTTAAGAAGCATTAAATGTACTTAGCTTATTATTATTATTTTTATTTGATTTTGTAATTTGGTTTGGAGTTTTTTACTGCAGCTTTCTAGATAAATATCAGTTAGCTTCCTTTTGCAGTTAGCACTATGGCAATAAATAAATATATATATATCTTGTTATTTTTTTAAACATTTTACTGAAAGTTTTTTGGTAAGTAACCTTGCCAATATCGTCAGAGCCAGTTGAATGTCTAAAGTATCGAGACGCATATTTTGTAGCAGGGCCTGACTGACACGCCACACCTGTTTGGCTGAGATCCAGCAAAACACTGGTAACCACCCATTAGACGACGAAATGCCACAGAGGCACCCTTGTCAGATAAGTGACTGGGAGTGCGACAAGCGGTGTATACTCCGGCACACGGACTTAGTTCATCTAGGCCACAACACAGCACTGTGATCTTTGGCACGACGGGAAAAGTTTAAAAAAATAGTGGAGGAATAAAAATACTTTAGGAAAGGGGAAGAGTTAGATGCGCCAGGCAAGGTGGAGGACGTATGGCAAGCAAAGGAAAAGCGCATGCCAGGCCCGGGAAATACAATGCTGTTCCGGCTGATTCTAGATACTTCTTTTAACTGCGCACGGTGCAACAAGGGACGCAAGGCTATGCACCCGCTTCTAAGGCACACATACATACACACACAATAACTGCAACAACGCGGTTGGAGTACGGGGATAAGACTGGGGGGGGGGGGGGGGGGCGGAAAAAAATGGTTTGCTTTTATCATAGCAAGACATCTCCACTGTTTGCACCGCCCGCGGAGGTGTGCCATGAAGCAGTACCATTCGCGATGGACCTAAAGGCAACCAACGGGAAACGCGCCCTGGGGGATAGACAAAACAAGCTGAAACACCAGTGCGATGGCAAATCAGCCTGCCTATCGGAGCGTCCGGAACTGCAGCAGTGGCTGTCTTGGCGGGTTTAAGAAAGGGGGAAATGCAGTTTGGCTACGGACTAGCAGTTTCGGTCTGCAGCCTCTTCAAACTTGCGAGTCCGATCAAGCCTGTTTCTGGAAATGCTGATGAGAACATACTCAAGTCCATGAAGAGAAAGTGGGTTGATCCAACTTTTTTTTTTTTGATAAATGTGTCAACGGTTTTGACTTTGCTCTGATGTGTTTAACCCTGGATCTGAGTGTGTTTTTTGCAGTGGATGGGCTGGCTGCATTATTATTTTTCAGAGCGGGAGGGTGATGGAGGAGCCTAAGTTGAACGCTGGAGCATTACTTGGAGACTAAGAATGGCCTGTGAGAAGTGTGAGGTAAATGCACGCTTTAAAAAAAAAGGAGGAACTTTTTTTACAATCACTGCATAGGGTAAAATTCATTTACGCACCCCATGTCGCTTATTTGGTATGGGCTGTGTATTTATGTGAGTGAAATGGACAGCAGCTCCTACCGACTAAAGTCTACTTTTGGAGCTGATTTTTTGGTCATCAATAATATGAAGTAGTTAATCAGTGCGGGTACAACTCAGTTGCAGTATTGGTTTTTGTTTTAAGAAGGTGTATGTGTGTGCGGGGTCTTCATTAGTGCCCGTTGCCCCAGGGGTGCGTTCTGATCGGCGGGCGTCCCCTCCCTTACATTCTTTTATTATGGGCCCTACAGGGCACCTGGAAGGTACTCCCCAGGGCGCACGCTCAGCCAGGGAATATTAATGCAGGCATTGTTTATTACTCCTCTGACAGCAGTGGAGGCAGTTGGTCGCACAAAACCAAACGTGCGGTAACAGTTGAGTTTTGCGGAACGATTCAGCTAGCAGCAGTTTTGGTACAGCATTTTAACGCCTTGACGAGCCCCCCCCCTCTTCTGAAAAAAAAAAGGTTAAAAAATGGATGGTGTATGTGTTAAAGCGCGTGTAACGAATATTGTCCGTTTTTTTTTTTTTTTGTTTGTTTGTTTGCAAATGTGTATTGTTGCTTACCTGAACTTTTGTTAGTAGATAAGAGGTCATTATTGTGGTTAGGAAGGTTTATGGCTTTTGAATCTAGGAATCCCAGAGTTGGGCTTTCCCGTCGGCTACAGGATGTTGTGCGCACTATAGATTCTACGCTATTGCTTTGTCACAATTCCGAAGCGAGCTGCTCTGTTGATAGATGCGTGAGTGGGAAGCGTCATGTAAATAACTTTTTTGCTTCTGTGTCCCACTCATCGTCCTGTGAGACCAATGAGCCAGATAGACGATTGCGTCAGCTGCAAATGGAGCGCGAAGAGACGCTGAGAGAGTTGCGTGCTTTAAGACGCGCACGTGAAAAGCGAAAACAGCGGATGCACACAGGAGAATACAAAATGGCTGTGTCTGACGCGTCAACAGTTGGTTCGTTTTTGGGGGGCTTAGATACACGACAACAGCAAATAGAGAGCTCAGCTGCGCAACTTCAGTCGAGCGCACGTGAAGTCACGGCGGCACCACAAAATTGGCCACAGGTGGATGAGCGGATGAGTAAAGGCGTACTTGGGTCTGCGCTGCATGAGACAGATATGGGGGCAGAGTTAGATGTGGCAACGGTCGAGAAGTCAGTTCGTGGAAATTTTGCGGAGCGCCACGCAGAGGTAGAGAATCATCTGGCAGAGTTGCGCGAGAAACACCGCATGGCGATAGTGGCACGCAACAAGGCACTTGCAGACGCGAAGGCGCAAATTGAGAGGGTCGACTCAGAACATTTTGCGAAGTTGCAGCGGCTTGAAAACGAGGCACAGCGCGGACTGGTAGAGATACAGAAGCACTGTGTTCCCACTGAGGAGGAGTTACGAGCGATTGAGGCGCATTGGCGGGCACTGAGCGAAGTTCGGGCATGCACAGGTATTACCTCTGCTACACAGTCTGTATCACCCGTTCGTCCACCCCCACCACCACCACCTCCTCCTCTTCCTTTAGCTGAGTCTTCTTCCGCCTCTTATCTTGGTAATACTACTTTTTCTGCGGAACGCTTTGATGAGGCACCACGGGACGCTGGCGTGCTGCCGGAGAGGTCTTTGTCCCCATCTATTTGCTTACCTTTATCTGCCACAGAGCGGTTAAAAATGTCTTCGTTGCACGCGCCAAGTGATGTTTGTGACGAAACTGCCGTTCCTGATTTTTCTTTGTTTCATGTAGAAAGAAAGTCAAAAAAACCTATGCTTGCTCCACTGCCTTTGGTATCTGCACCGTCATTTTCTTCACGTTCGTGTGACGGTGACGCGGAGTATCCACGCTTAAATCATTCTTTTTCTTTTGAAAGTTGCCCCTCAGATGTGCCAAATAATAACTCTGCGTTGAATAAACAGGATATGGAAAGAAAAAAATGTTTGACCAAGACGTTGTTTTTGCCGTCACAGGCGTTGAACGTTTTTCAGCGGCGACAAGGTGTATTGTTGGATGTTTTTTCAAATGAAAAAGGAGGGATGATAATGGCACAATTGCGTATTTCGAAGGATTTTCGGTACTTGTTGCTTCAAGTTAAGCAGCCTGAAAAAAGGATTAATAGAGAATCTGGGTTATTTTTGACGCCTCCAGCGCACACATCATCGCCACCACTTATTTTAGGGCTTTCACCGCGGCCGGCTCTTTCTCATTTGCGGCGGGGGGGGCAAGGAAAGAAAGGAAGAGAGCAGCAGAGCGGAATGGTTGATGTCAAGCATTGTGTGGAGGAACTTCATCATTTTCCGCTTGCAGGTGCGTTGCCACTATATCCTTATGGAGTTATTGGGGCTAGGTCATCTAAAAATGTTAATGGCATTTTGTGCGGTGTTGATGCGCGGCGAGTATTAATAGAATTTGCCTGTTTGCTGTTTGCCCAAGCAGGGGGCTCACCTTATTGTTTGTTTCTTGTGACCCACAATTCACCACATTCCACGCATCGGGCGTTTTTATCGCCGGCCCCACGGCTTTCTACTCCGCGCCGCTCAGCGCTGTTGGTGCTGCAGTTTTGCAGCCGACATGATTGGGGGGCTTTTCTTGTGGCGTTAGATGAGGCAAAATTTGGTGCAGAGCGGGCCGCTGTTTGTTTGTCCTACGGGCGCGTGTTGTGGATGCTCGCGGCACATTTGTGGTACCGCCGCCGTCGAGTTGTTTCGCCACGGCCGATGGATGGTCTTAGGCCACCCTCACGCTTTGGGTCCACTACCGGACCTCAAGTTGCAGCGACGCGATCAGCTTCGGAGTGTCGTAGACAGGGTGAAAGCGGGCGTTGCGCGTCCCAACGCTTTGGTGTTCCTCCGGCACGTTGTATGTCTACAACCGACGTTGCTTGCTGCGGGGACAACGCTGGTGACACTGGTGTTTGTGCGGGTGCTTCCCTGAGGTTGCGGAGTCGTAGGTTTGGCCTGTGTGCTTGCGGCGTTTTTCAGTAATAGTTTTTTTTTTTTTTTTTTTTTTTTTTGGCGTGAGTGTCTGTTGCGATAATGTTATTTTATTATTGTTGTTTGATTTATGCGTTTTTTGCCAACTTTGTTGGTGTTGCTTGTTTTTTATTGTTTGTTTATCTTTTTTTTGTCTTATTATTTTTATTATTTTTTTTCTTGTTGTAATGTTACGTAGTAATACCTCTGCTCGTAGTGGGCACTTTAAAAGAGGAAAATAAAAAAACATATAATATATTATATATTATATATAATTTATATATATATATATATACGTATATACATATATTATAGTTGTACATAGAGTTTAGAAAGGAAGGAGATAGTGAGTGCAATGGAAGACATGAGCATGGATGTTCTTACAAAGCTGGCGACGGAGGTGCTAACATCCCCTGAAAAGGCTATGCGTGATGCCGCTGCCGCGAGACTTCGTTTTATGAGTTGCTACGACTATTGGGAAAATGTAAAGGCTTTATTGCCGCACTCACAAAATAATTATTTGCGCTTTGTTATTTGTAAAGCCATGCATTTTGTTGTGAGCAATGAATTAGGACCGCATGAGCGAAGAGACATGCAGTTGTACGTTCTAGATTACTTGAGCATGATGCGTGAACGTGGAGAGATTCTTCCATTATATGTTCGTAATGAGCTGTACTCTATTTACGCTTCTGCTATTTACATTAACTGGAAACTGATGGTTATATCACTGGAAAGCGAGTCGAAGGGAATGGGAAAGCGTATGTTAGACGAGCTGTCTGGTCGATTACCTGCAAATGAGGTGCTGGACTGCGTACTAGAGGTGTTGACGTACTTTGTGCGGCAGGAGCTAAAGGGTTCTATAGAATACGTGCGCCTGACCTTTTTGAAGGAGGTGCTCCCGACTCTTTTTGAGTACAGTGTGGGGCAGATTACTTTTTGTGGTCAACGTGCACTTGAGGTGTGCTGCACAATTCTCGAGACAGTGCCAAGTCTGCGTGCGGAGCAGCTTGTCGCTCTGCGTCTCACCACAGATGATAGCGTCTACTTGGACAACGGCGCCGGTTGGTTTCCTGCAATGTCGCTGGCCGTGCAGGAGTGCGGCCGCGCTTTTTTAGACGACCCGACGATGGAGCTTAGCGGAGATTGCGCGCGTTTTTTGCGAATGGCCTCCGCTGTAATCTGCACCGATCCTCAGTGGTTTGAAACGCGCAATGCTTTAATTGAATCATTTCTTGCTCTTTCAGGTGATCTGCTGGACTTGTACAAGAGTAGTGGACTTTCTCACGTCTTGCAGCTTGCTTGTGCGCTTCTTGTGAATGTTTTTGAGCGTGACGAGGGGAAAGTAACGACATTTTTGTACAACCGCACGCATATAATTGAAAACTGGGCGGGGGCGGTGGTTCGTGTGCTGGAATTGTGGGAGGATGGTGAGGAGGAGCTGCGGCAGGAGCTTATGCACATGTTTTTTCTTTTTGGTGACCGTGTTATCCCCTGTGTTACGGCGACGGAAAACAGCGAGGCTCGCACGGTATCGCTTACAGAGTGCATCTTGCGTGTTGCACAATGTTACTTTGACAATGTTGTTGCCAAAGCGCACCTTGCTGACGATTCTAGCGAAATGCGCTCAGATGTTGGTGTTATGCTGCACAATGAAAAGACGCTTTTGCCTCTTGCAGAAATGCTTTTTTGTGAAAAAATTGATTTTTGCACCCCAATAACGCAGCGACTGCGATTAACAATTCAGCAATACGAGGCCTGCGTGCGCGCTCGGGAGGCGGGGGATGGTGGGGCGATGGATGATGTGTTGTTATCTTTTGCGGTGAATTTTAGTTCCGTAGGACCCGCTCTTGGTGCATCAAATGTGCCTCTTTTTCTTACACATATATGTTTGTCACGACTCTCTGTGATTATTTCTTTGATTGCTATTGCTTTGCTGAATGAAATGGCGCGCCGCGGCGATGATTTAATTGAGATTGTAGGAAACTTTGCGCGTGGATTACTCTCGGCAGATGACGCATTAACCAGCGCTCTTTTGGAGAGTCTTTCACTGGCTGACACAACTGACGATGGCTGCGGTGACAGCGGTGGCTTCCACTACCAACCGACAAAAGGCGAAGGAAAAGTTCATATGGGGGTTTTGCGTGCTCTCTTTTTTTTTTGCGGTTGTGTTTACGAGTCTCAGTCAGAAAGCTCTGATGAGTTTTATAATATTATGGTTAATTTGCTCCATTATGTCTATGTAAACCACAGCGAGAAGATATGTCTTGTGACGGATGCAAATAATCTTCTTGTTAAGGTATTAGGGCAGGGTGTTCGTGGAATTTTTCTGTCGTCACACAGAATGACATCTATTCTGCTAGCAATGAGAGATGAGCGTATTGCGCTGCTTTCTCTTAAAAATGCTGATCTTTCATCAGAAACAAGAAGTGCCCGCTCCGGTTTGCTTACTGCATTGACATTTTTTGTTGAGTCTCGTCATTATGCCGGGTGTCCGACGCTGGACGTTATTCAGACATTTATTGCTCGTTCACTAGAGCCTGACTATTTACAGATGAATGCAAATATGGTCTTAAGTGACTTGGGTGCGATTGCAGACGGCATCCACCAGCCGGAAAGTCTTTATTGGCTATTGATTCCTATTGTTGAGCACAATGAGGATTTGGGGAATAATCTGTTGTTGGCGTCTGCCAGTTCAACATTTTTGCTGAGATTGTCCGCCAAGCTTTCTAATCTGGCAACACAACTATTACCGGATGACAACAAGTGTGAAACACGTTGGGGGTTGGTGAACTTTCTTTTTTCTTCGATATCCTACTTTATCAACACGAAAGATTCCTCAAATTGTGGTTGGAATATTGGGGCTTATACATCTTTGTCAAATCAGGTAAGTGAAATTGTTGTATATGACATTGCTGATATTATGTACAACATGATTAGTGGTCATTGGTGCAACTTGGGCGTCGCGTTGCTTTATAGCGAGGATTTTGTTGTTGCATTTGGAGAGTTTTTGTTGTCTCTTTTGTCCACCCCGGTTGAATTGTTAATGGCGCGCAAAAGTTATCGTGAGCGTGTGTTTCACACTCTCATTAATGCAGTTATATCAACGGGCAATCTTGGTACTTGTATTCATGAGATTTTTGACACTCAACAGATGTGGCAGCCGCTTTTAAGGCACCTTGTGAGGTGCTTGCACTGCACCTTTTTGCTAGACATTATTTTAACAATTGATACGGTTTTGATATGCATGGAAACAATCAATGGTGGTGATGGTCCTTTTTTGGACGATGAACTTTTTGGCGATATTTTTGAGGAGACGGTAATCCACATCACTGTTTCGCTCTATCTTGAGCGTAGAGAATTAGAGCTGTGCTTTGACATTTTGTCAAAATGTTTTCGGTGGCGACCTTCTGTGTGCACCGTGAGGATGAACGATCTGTTAGAGTTCTGTTCAGCATACCATCGCGTGCGTCTTCGCCACATATTGACTCTTTTACGTTCCGGAAACGGAGATGTTTTTATGTCGTATGTCTCTGTTTTTGGTAGGGAGTCTAAAGTTGCGACACTCTCTGCGTGGTGAGAGGCCGGGGAAAGGGACAGCCGGGAAAAAGAAGAAAGACCACTGAACATGGTATATATTTTGGTCTTACAAAGAAGTGAAGTGTCCGCTGTTTTGGGGCGGGTGTTGGGAAAAAAAAATTTTTCTACCGCTAAGAGGATGGCATAATAACATAAAGAACAAACAGAATAACCAACAACAATAACAAAAAAAAAAAAAAAATGATGGGAAGGGGGAGTAATAAAGTAAAAAATGTGGGAACACAAACTGCACATATGAGATTGCATTTAAATTTTGCAAAATTTTTTTTTTTTCTTTTTGCTTGTTTTACCTGTGTTTTTGCTTGCATGTACGTTTGTATTTTATATTGTTTTAGTACTAATAAAATATATATATATATATACATATATATATTTTACGATTTGGTAACGTTGTAGTTTTATTTATTTATTTTTTGAGGCTATCCCCACTCCCCCATAAAAAAAAGAAAAAAAAAAAATGAATAAATAAAGGAAAAAAAAATTAAAAGAAAAAAAAAAGGCCTGGTAGGTAATTTTATTTTTTTTATTGCACCTATACATACACGTGCATATATGCGTACATACGTGTGTGGATACGCATGTAAATAAAAATTATTACTTTGTTTTATTTGTGTACGATTATTTTGCAATAGACTCAGATAGAATGCCTTCAGGAGAGCGACGTAGTCGCGTGGGGCCTGTGCGCTTCCGCACGTTTTTGCGAAACACCATTCTTGACGTGATGCGCAGCCGTGGCTGGCTGGAGACGGACAGTGATCTTGGTTGGGACTTTTTTTGGGCTGATGTTGGGTGGATTCGCGAGATGTATGATCACGTCCGACTGGACGACACGCAGCGAATCAATCATTTCCGCAATCACTTTGAGCTCACGCGGAAGGACTCGATGGTAAAAAATTTGAAGCGGATGCGGAAGACTCTTGAGCGGGAGGGGCGTCTGGAGGAGGCAATGGAGTTTGACTTCTTCCCTATCACGTTCACGCTGCCACAGGACTACGGCCTTTTCGAGATGGAGTTTCGCCGCCAGCCAAACACAATTTGGATCATGAAGCCGCCGGCCAAGGCGCAGGGAAAGGGCATTTTTCTTTTCTCGAAGATCTCGCAGATTGCGGAATGGCGAAAGGACTACAAGCAGCGGCAGGGCAGTGTGATAGGCGAAAAACCCGGCGGCAGCGGTGGTGGCGGCGGGCTGTACGGCAGCGAGCAGGTTGAGCCGTATTTGGCGCAGCGCTACATCGACAACCCGCACCTTGTGGGTGGGAAAAAGTACGACATCCGCGTATACGTTCTTGTAACGAGTTACACTCCGCTTATTGTGTGGCTGCATCGCACAGGGTTTGCGCGCTTTTGCCATCAGCGCTTTTCTTTGAAGGACATTGAAAACACATTTATTCATGTCACGAACGTGGCAGTACAGAAGACAAATCCCAACTATACACCTTCTTTCGGGTGTAAATATGGCCTTAGGAACTTGCGGCAGTACATTACCGCTTCACGCGGGGTGGAAGCAGCACAAAAGCTGTTTGATGACATCCAGAACATGATACTTCGTTCTTTGCTTGCTGTTCAAAAAATAATTGTGCATGACAAGCATTGTTTTGAGCTTTATGGTTATGACATTATGGTTGATGATAATTTGCACCCATGGCTTATTGAGACGAACGCCTCGCCGTCACTTTCCGCTGAGACACCTGCGGATTATCACCTGAAGTTTAACATGTTGGAAGATATGTTTAATGTAGTTGACATTGAGAGACGCCGCAGTGGAGAAGAAATTCGCGTTGGCGGCTTCGATTTAATATGGAAAAATGGGCCGGTTGGTCCTACGCGTCAGGGGGACGGAAAAAGTGGTGGATTAGCGCGGTCATTTCTTGGCTGTGCGAATGAATTTGAAATTCCTATTATGCATATGAGAATGCCACCACGCCTTCAGCAATTAGACAGCAGCGAGAGGCTGTTGACATGAGGAAAAAAAAGAAAGGGGAAGAAAAGACTGAAAATGATGACAAAAAAGGTTGCTTTTTTTTTTTTTTTTTTTTTTTTTTGCGTGTATTGTTTTTTATTTTTATTTTTATTTTATTTTTTGTATATATATATATGTGTGTGTGTATTTATCACATTAAAAAGACTGATATATATATATATATATATATATTTAATATTTTTTTCTTTGTATTTATTATATTTGGGGAGTTGTTCACTACATAGAGACGATATAGGGTTATACTAACACCAACGAAGGAAAAAGGAAGTGGCAAAGGAAAAGTTTAGTCACAAATACAGAAAAAAGGGGGCAGAAAAAAGTACATAAATAAATAAGTAATATATATATATATATATATATATATATATATAGAATTTTTATTATTATTGTTATTATTTGATGAAATTGTTTACAGTACCACTATTTTGGGGCTTTGTTGTTTTGCTGTATTTGTTTACACTGCCTAACACTGCTTTTGCTGCCGCTGGGAATGAGTCTAAAAATCTATGGGCTGTTATTTTGAGCTCTTCTCGATACTTTTTTAACATACGCCATACCGCCAATGCGTTAGCGATGTATCACCTTTGTCGCAAACACGGAATAGACGACGACAAAATTATTCTTTTTTTGAGTGATAGTTTTGCGTGCGATCCGAGGAATCCATATCCGGCTATGATTAAAAGTGTTATGCTAAACTCAAGCAAGTTAAATTTGTACGGCTGCAGCGTCGAGGTGGATTTTGCGGGGTACGATGTTGATGTGCGACAATTTCTTGGTGTTTTGCAGGGGCGCTACGATGTGAACACTCCACCCTCGCGTCGTCTACAAACTGACGAGAACTCCAATATCATAATTTATGCTGCCGGCCACGCAGCACCGAGCTTTTTTAAGTTTCAGGACATGGAGTTTTTGGGTTCACAAGATATTGCCGACACACTGATGATGATGTGGGAACAACGGCGATACGCAAAAGTGGTTTTTCTTGTTGACACCTGCTACGCTTTGACTATGTGTCTTGAAATTAAGGCGCCGAACGTTGTCTGTCTCAGTTCATCTGATGCTGAAACGGAAAGTTTTTCACATCATGTGGATGAACTTTTGGGATTGACAGTCATTTCGCGGTGGTCACTTGAGTCGCTAAGGCTTCTTCACACTGCGAAGTGTCAAGTAGAGCCTAATGAGCGTACAGCACTTCAGGTTTCATTGCACGAGTTTAATTATGGCGAGGAGCGCAAGAATCTTTTATACACACGCTCTATACCTTCCCATTTTGATGCCGTAAATGATCCACATGCCATTTATAACTGGACATTGGAGGAATTTTTTTGTGATCGCGATGTGGAGATCACTCCAGTTAAGCTACGTTATGATTTGCTGTAGGTTTTTTTTTTTTTTTTTTTTTAGTGTGTGTTTTTGTTGATGTAATGTTTGGGTGGGTCGTTGTGGTATCATGTCTCGCCTATTTTTTTGATACGAACGCATTTTTTATTGAGTTTTTTTGGATTTTATGGTAATTTTACTTGAGTTGCAAATAAGGTTTTTTTTTTTTTTTTTTTAATTTTTTTAATTTTCTCTTTTTAGTAACTTATTTTATTTATTATTGTTTTCAAACTGCACGCCGCATTATAAAATAATTAAGTAAACCCACCCACCCCATCTCCCCTCCCAAAGAAAAAATAAGAATAAAATAATAGAGCAGTTTTCAATAACGAAAGAGGCAAACATATTTTATTTTAAAAAGAAGAGGATAGGATAGATAAAAAAGAGAAAAAGGTTATTGGTATATGCGCAAACTTGTGACCCTGCAACTGCCGCATTTTTCATGTGGATTGACTCTACAGCTAGTTGCTGGACACCGCAGCTGTTCTTCCTCTTCGTCTTTTTCTGCAGGCCCCAGTAGCCTCGCGGGGAGTGCGGGGGCGAGTGGGCCCATCATTGCGCCAAAGAAGCCCAAGCGGCGTATGTTTGAGAATATAGACGCCTCTTCGCTTTTTGAACACGTCCCGCAAGACCCTGGCGCCCACGCCGAGCTTTCCACTGCAGGGGTTGAGCGCAGGCTGCAGGAGTTGTCTAAAATGAATCCGCGGGAGCTGCAGGAGTTGTGTGACCGGCTGGAGCGACAGCAGGATGAAGAGAGTCGCGTGCTGGTGGAGGACTCACTGTACCAAATGGATGTGTCGGTGCGGGACCGTTCCAAGGCGGCTGTTCGTGTTTTTTGGAGCGATGTGGATGTTGTCAGGCTTGATGGCTACAATGATTGGTACACTGTGCTGGTGGACGGCCGCAAAGTTAAAGCTTTTGAGTCTGCCAACACTCTTGCAATCCCACATGAGGCGATGGCGTACGCCTGCGCGCGGGAGTATGCTGAGCAGTCAGATTTTTTGAACAAGCTTTTGATGCCCATGACCGACATGTGCAGTGGCGCGCTCACAGTCGCTCCACAGATGATTGTGCCGCGCGTAGACTATTTAATGTCATTTTACCAGAACGATAATATGTACTTTCGCGCCATTCCTATTGCCACGGAACAGGATTCCGTTATTGGCCCTATTGCGGATTGGTTTGCCAAAACGTTTAATGTTGTTGTTCCGCGCATTGTTGGTATAGGTCATCCACAAATTCCTTCAGGTGCAACATTAAAAGTGAGGGATGCACTTTTGTCGATGTCCATGAATCCATATCAGATTGTTGCACTGTGTGTGGCGGCTCAGTTTACCAGTAGTCTGCTTCTTCCTCTTGCTATGTTTAATGGTGTTGTTGACTTGCAGACGGCGTTATCGATCAACCGTGCAGAGGAATGGCACAATGTTGCCACTGCAGGCGTTATTGAGGGGTATCACGACATTCGGGAGGCCGATGTTGTTACAAAACTTTGTGCCTGTGCCGTGACATGGCAGTTAATGAGAGACATTCCACTCTCAAAATGTATGGAGGCTTCTCAAATTTATCTCTAGAACGACGCACCATGATCGTGAGGTAATCTTGACAATTGCAGGTGGTGGTTTTTGTTATGAAATACCCGTTTAACTAATGATAAGTGTGAAGATAAAAGGGCAATTAAGTGTTATCATTATGATTATTATTTTTTTTTATAAGAATAAAAGGTAACGTGATGTGTACACTGTGGATAGGCGTAAAACGGAGGTTTAAAAAAAAATTTTTTTTTTAATTAACAAATAAAACTTTTTTTTTTAAAGTTATATAAATATAAATATAAATATATATATAAATATATATATATATACAATTTTTTTTTTTACTTTTGTGGCAAGGTTTGTTGCATTTAGGCAATTGATATATATTTATTTATTTATTTTATAGTACGTTTCTACTCTTTAATGTCAACAAGACGGTCGGCGGGCTATGACGGTGCTCATACACATGCAAAATCGTGCGACAACAATTTTCTTGGAAAGCGCTCTCTAGTATCTGTGCGTGGTCTCGTAGCACAGCAAACGCCTGAACAGTATAACAATGTGATTGATAGCAATGAGACACATGAGGACATACGTAAGCTTTCAGGCAAGGTTAAGGAAGTGATTCAAAAAAACTTTCAGAGACACGCAACCTCGGAAAAACAGCTTATTCAGGGTATTCGGCGCTTTGGTCCATCAGCGCAGTCGAAAAATATATTGAACAGGGAAAATGAGGCGGCGATATTGGCGATGAAGACGGGTGTTTACGCTCTCTGGCGCTGCGAAGAGCCCAAATCTTTGGGGGCGAGCAGTGACTTCTGCACGCGACTCGGCTACAAGCACTACTGCTTCTGCGGCCATTTTCTTGAGGAGCATGCTGCGCCAAAGCCCGCACGTGGCCATGTGGCGGCGCCAAAGTGCCACATGTGTGGCTGCAGGGGCTTTGACTACGTGCCAAACGAGCCGGAGGAAATTGGCGAGTGGTGGCTGACGCGGCGGCGCGATTGGGACCCGTCAGCGTGGTCCGCCAAGTGTTGCTGCGGCCACTGTCACAAGCAGCATGACCCGCGGACGAGGGCCTGTGCTCAGTGCGGGTGCAGGCTTTACAGGGGCAAATTTCTTTGTGTTGTTTGTGACCGCGACGGCGAGGCCCATACGACGGTCTTTGAGGTGGAGCAGGAGCGCATCAAAAAAGGCTTGCCTGTTCGCGAAGCGTTTTTTCCTCTTATGAATGTTGAATGGTCGTTGCGGGAGTTGGTGCTGGACGAGCCGAGCGGCGGCGGAGCGCTCACGGCCCCACTGACCACCAGCTTGATGGCCGGGACGGGTGGGCAGTTCCCCGGCGGCGTGTCGCGGTTGGCACTGCCGCCAAATTGTGAGGACAAGCCGTCGCAGCGTTGCAGCAGCTGTGCGGCCGTATTCCGCTCTTCTCGGGGGAAATTCTGTTCGAACTGTGGGAAGCCACGCAACTGATTGAGGAGTTGTCTTGAGGTATGGCTTTTTTTTTTGCTCGTTTTTCTTTTAATATGTCTATATGTGTATGCTAGTTATCACTAGCCTACTTACTTACTTTTTTTTTTTTGCTTTGTTTGTTTGCCTGTATTATTATTAAATATATGCATGTATCTTTTTTGCTTTTGTAAATCAACGAGTTGTCACTTTGCGTCGAGAAACGACAGTCTAGTGTTTGGCTTGACGAGCATATATACATGTATTTTTTTTTTTTTTTTTGTGTGTGTCTGTGATAGAGCAAAAGAGAAAAAAGTAGAAGCATAAAAGACGTGAGAAACGCATCACGCAGCTAAGCATTACATACTATATAAAAATAGTGCAGGTCTGTCTTTTTTCTCTTGTTTTGTACTTTTTTTTTTTTTTTGCTTGCTGCCTTTTTTGAATCTTTACAGGCGTCTGTGTGAAAAACTTGTGAACTTTGTAGTATTACATAATAAAACTTATATATATATATATAATAATAATAATAAGAATAAGAATAATAAAATATAAAAGAAAAAAAAAAAAGACAGATAGAGCAAAAAGGAAAAGGCGAACAAAAACGATAAGTTAGGGGAAAAAAAAGCATACAGAAACAACACAAGTTTGAAAAGTGCAATCGTTGCACAGGTTATAGTACTAATATTATAGGCTTATAAGTTATTACTGTTCTCTTTCTTTTGTTGTTGTTTGTTTGTTTTGGTTAAATAACTTAATGTGGTCTAGTCAACGTGGTCTTTTTTTTTATGGGGCCCGTCGCGCGCTGGCGTCGTCAACCTTCACGCATGCCATGTTTGGCACCGGCGCGATTTTTTTGCATGCGAGGTGTTTTGCCGGCGGCGCCAACAACCCGTACGCTGTGCTTGGCGTGAGGGCTGGTGCGTCCAAAGAGGAGATAAAGAAGGCCTACCGCAGCCTCGCCCGCAAGCACCACCCCGACGCCCCGGGGGGCTCGCACGAGAAGTTCCAGGAGATTCAGATGGCGTACGACCAGGTGAAGAGCGGCATTTGGATCAACAAGGACAGCGGGGCGGGGGGCTCCGACGGCTCTGGCGGCCAGGACCGCGGCAACCGCTACAGCAACTTCCGCTTCACAACGCGCAACCACAAAAGTAAGGTTAGCTATGACGTGTTTTACGAGGAAATGCACACAGGGAAGGTCAAGAAAACCCCTTTTGACGACGAAGAGGCAGAAGAAATGGCGTCAAAAGATCCTCGTCGCAACCCGCTGGCTGGAAACGAGGCTCTTGTGCAGGCCTGGTTCCGCTTCATCATTTTGTGGTCCGTTATATTTATATCGTTGCGTGTAGCCTTATTTCTTACATTTCCTCCAAAATACGACAATGTGCGTAAGGCGCCTGTGCCGGAACGTCCCCGTAAACCACCGCCACCAAAACCACTGATGAATAATTCACTG
The DNA here is from genome assembly GCA_036321205.1 of Trypanosoma caninum. Lineage (NCBI taxonomy): Eukaryota > Euglenozoa > Kinetoplastea > Trypanosomatida > Trypanosomatidae > Trypanosoma > Trypanosoma caninum. The sequence continues at coordinate 11,677 of JAWVMR010000057.1, read as the reverse complement.
GTAGCGTAAGCCATAAAACGCGTGCAGCAAAGAAAAAAAAAATAGAGAGAAAAGGAATGTACACGCACGCTGTTAGTTATTATTATTGTTTGTTTGTTTGTTTGTTTTCTTTTAGAGATTGCAGAGACTAGTGATGATTTTAGTGGTGTTGTGTGTTTCTTTGTGTCTTTTTTTTTGTGTGTGTGTTGGTGTCTGTGCATATGCTGGTCTCTCGTCTTACAGTTAAAAGGGATTTGGCTGTGGTCACGGTAATGGAAGGCATCTCAGTGTGCGTTTGGGCGTGTAATTAGTTATTTTGTGAGCAGCAGACTGTTCGACGCAACGTTATTTTTGCTTTTCATTAATTTACTTCATTTAACGTTTTTAACGAAAGGTATTCTTATTGACTTCAGTTCTGTGTGTTTGTAGACATCTATATTATTATTATTATTATTATTATTATTATTATTATTATTAATTTTTATGTGAACCACATTGCACAGACGACCACATATTTTACTCCGTATATTCAACTTTTGTCTGTATTTATCTTTTTTGTTGTTCAAATTTTAGTTACTTTTGCTCAGCACGTGTAAAAAAAAAAAAAATAATAATAATAATACTAAAACAAAAAAGAAAATTTTTTTTTTAAAATTTTTTGTGTATATAATTATGTAGTGGGTGTATTTATATGCACAATTATCAACCTTTTTTGAAAAGGCTTGCACTTAAAAAAAGAAAAAAAAAGGAGGGGGGGGGGGGGTAATATTTGAAGGACGTGACAGTGGTGTGTTTGGCAGTATAAGTATTACTGTTATTATTACAATCATAGTAATAATTATTATTTGCATTAACACACAAATAACGTTGTGTTTGTGCGACCAGTTGCAGTTTTTGCACTTTCTTTACAATTAAAAAACAAAAACGAAAACATACAAAGAAAAAAACAAATAGCGCTGGTATTTGTCACTTTTGGGTTTTAGGGGGGTGGGGGTGGGGGGAGTAGAGCTGCGACGGTTTCTGCACGCGTGTTTTTTGTGAGGTGGGACACAGCTAACTGCACTTGTTGATAATGGAGAGAACACGGCTTATTATGGCGGCAGAGTTTAAACAAAAGTCTCGTTGGTCAAAAGTGTGGCCCAACATGCACTATGGTGCCATGTACCTTAATTACAGTGTTGGTCGCAAGCTGCCTATGAAGGGTGTTAACTGGGTTACACGCGACTCTAACCGACTTGTGAACTTTGCAAATCGCTATCAATCAGTCATTGATGACATTGACGTGGCGAAAACCGAAGAAGAGCTTGGCATCACTCTTAACGATATTCGTTGGAACGATCATCGTCGCATATATTGGAGGTGCTCTTTTTGCGGGGGTTCCTACCGTAAGAACGTTTCTGTGCGCACAAAGTACCATGCGGGGTGCAATTTTTGCAAGAAGAGGTACCCCTCCGAAGTTCTTTGCGAGCAGCAGGTGAGTCCGTCACTTGCGGCGTCCGCTCCTGAGCTTTTGCAGCAGCTTGTGGACAACGGCAAGAGGGACAATGTTGGCTTGCTGAGCTACACGAGCAAATTTCCCGCAGAGTGGAGGTGCAGAGGCTGCGGCGGCGTGTATCGCGCGTCAATACGCAGCCGCACGGGGGTGGTGGAGGGCGGCCAGTGCCCGCTGCATCCGCACGCTGCCGCGTGGTCGGCGTTTTGTCCTTCGTGCGCGTGGGGGCAGAATATAACCTCAGTTGCGGACGAAGTGCGCCGTACAGGACAGTTTCTTGGACTGGGGCAGCAAGCAAAGGATAGTCAACTGTCATCAGAACCTGTACCACGCAAAAAACGCTTAGTTTTTTAGGCAAGTTTTTTTTTTTTTTTTTTTTTTCTGTCGCTTTTAATGATATATATATATATATATATATATATAGGTTTGCATATATTAATCTTTTGGCGCTGCTACTGGTGCTGCAGTGTGTGTGTAACTATAGCTTGTTTTTTATTACTATTATTTTTTTGGGGCTGTTTTTATTTTATTTTATATAAACATATATATTTGTAAGAATTTTTGCTGAGAACGCGATTTTTTGTTTATGTCTAGTCGTTTTTTTCAGAAGTATTTTTTGCGTTGTGGCCATTGTCAGGCTGTTCAGCGGCACGCGAAGGGCTACAGGCCCATTCCTAACCCCATTTTATTTGATTGCGATGCACATTGTCGTAGTTATCACCGCGAGCAACGAGAGTCTGTTGGCATGTTTGGGTACGTGGTAACATGCAAGTGTAACACTTGTAAGCGTGTTCACTCATCTTGGAAAGTGATGGATTTTCAAGAGTTTCTAGATGCAAAGTTGTCGATGACCCCTGAGGAGAGAAAGGTGCTCCTGTGGCCTCGGGCTGGTGCGCATTTAGATAAAACGCCGGCGAGTTAGTCTTTAGGGGGGTGGGGGTGTCTGAAGATGCACAGGCGCTTCCTGTGGTATTATCCGTCTTTCTTTATTTGTGTATATTTTAATTGCTACGAATGTGTCGGCGTGTGTATATGTGCATTTGAATTATTAGTTTTTTTTCTTTTTTACTTTTATGATTTGTAAAAGGAAAATTTTAAGCAAGTGAAAACAGAAGAAAATGACTGCCTTTAAAGAGCGGCAAATGCGTGTTGCTGCGAGCTTTACTAACCAGTATTACACGCTGATGGTGCAGAGGCCTGAGGATTTGGCTGTTTTTTACACTTTAAACGCAGTTTTTGAACACATGGGCCATAAGGCGTCAGGTGTCGAGGAGATTCAAGCGGCAATAAGGGAACTTTACACTGCGCAGCCTGGCATGTCAGTGAAAGTCACCACTTTGTCCGCTGTATCGGAGGGGGCAAGCATTCACGTGACAATCAGGGGCTTGGTGACGCTGCCGCAGGGCGAAAGCCAAGAGTTTACTCATGAGGTGGAACTGATGGAACATAAAGAGCAGCCCGGTACTTTTGGGATAGTTTGCGATAAACGTGAGAGCAGTAATGTGGTTGAGAAGGCGCCAAAGCGGTGGGCACTGGAGACGCCGCCAATGTTTGCAAAAGATCCGGCAGCCCACACCATGGAGCGGATTGAGCAGCCGGCCGCGATGACAGCTGTTGCGCCGGTAGAGAGTGACTCATCAAAAAAGACGGACTCGCCAGCGGCTGCAAAGGATGACAGCAACACCGAGGGGGGTGCTGTTGCAGAGCAGCCGTTGACGTTTGAGGCGGCATCGCAGGACGCACCAACTCCTGGCGTGGAGGCAGCGAGGCCAAAGAGCTTTGCTGAGGCGATAATGATGGGAAAAACTGCCGGCAGTTTACAGGCTCATGTTGTGCCGCGTGTGATTTTGGCGAAAAGGGGCGGCGTCATTCCATCGCGCTCCAATGCCGCTTCTGCAGCGGCGACGCAAGCAAAATATATGAAGAAGATAGCGTCAGCTTCAAACGAAAAACGTGAGGCGAAAGGCGGAAACAAAACCAGCACAACAGCAAAGAAGATGCCTACAGAGCTGGCGGTTGGTGAGCGTGAGGCGAAAAGCAATGGTCGGACGTCGATGATGTGCGGCAACAATAAGGAAGCTGCTGCCAACAGCAATAATAACAAACGCAAGGACGTTGGTGGGCGCACGCTAAGCCGTTTTGTGGTCTTTTACGACATCATTGTAAAAGGCCTCTCTGCAGACGCGACTGAGCAGACTGTCCGTGACATTGTTGAGCCAATTGCGCCAATAAAGCTAATTAAGCTGGTTTCCCGCAACGACAAAAATGATCCAAGTGTCATACGCACTTTTGCATTTGTGCAGCTTGACCACAGCGCTATAAAAAATGCAGGTGAGAACGTCAAGGCTGCTATTGCTAAAGTTTTGACTGCCAGCAAGGGGAAGAAAGGTTCAGGGGGGCAGAATATTTGGCTTGACGAGGTCCGGGAGAAGTACACTGCTGCGCCCAATGATGAGGCGGTAGAGGCATCCCAATAGGAAGTTGTATTATGTTAAACACAAGTTTTTTATATTAATACGGTTTGTTAATATAATTTTATTTATTTATTTATTTGTATATTTATAGATAGAAAGATAAATAAAAAATAAGTAATTGCATGTCAAGTAAGACGGACATGAAAATGTAGACGAACACCAAATATGACAAAAAAAAACAAAATAAACAACAATAGTCAAAAAATAAAAACAAAAATAAAAATAAAAATAAATAAATAAATAAAAAATGTATTAATAAAAAAAAATCTTTTTTTTTTTTTTTTTTTTTTTTTTTTTTTTTTTTTTTTTTTT
>JAWVMR010000056.1:0-40016 GCA_036321205.1 Trypanosoma caninum | reverse complement strand
AAAAAAAAAAAAAAAAAACTGTATATCTTTTGGTTCTTATTCTTTTTTTTTTTTTTTTTCATTCACAATTCGTGATTACTTATTTTAAGTAAATGAACAAAAACATTATTGTACAACGCCAGTGTAAAAAACACACACACATATATATATATTATTATTATTGACTAATCATGTTAGTTAAAATTTATTCCATCGAATTAAATGACGTACTGGAAAGCGTGGACTACAAACTGAATGAAACCCGTCATTTGCACCGTACCCAATACTAATAATCACCGGAACAGTAAACCGCTGCGGCAGCCCCACGACACGCCGCACCTGCGCCTCGTCAAAGCCCTCAATAACAGACGTGTCAAGACACGCAGATGTTGCCAAATACAAAAAGGTTGTTGCCGGTATCATTGTTTGCTTCCACGCATACGCCTGCATGTTCGTTGGAACAGAAAGAAGAGGAACCCCCGTCTGGTGGCTATACATGGACGATATAAAAGACTTGGCATACGCCATAGAGCTTAATGGGCCACCGTGAAGTAAATAATACACATGTCGCAGGAATGTTGCGCCATATAATGGACGGTAATAACCACATTCAAGGCCCATTTCAAGAACAGCAGGCGCGTTTCTTTCGGGCTCCATGTCGCCAGCGAACACAACAGACACCGGTGCGTCTCGGAGCTGCTGCTGGTCGAGAGCCGCGTGCGAAAGCGCCTCTCGTTGTTTCGTCTCGTGCACAACTACGGCCACCCACGGCTGCAGGTTGAGAGAAGTTGGTGCCCGCACAGTCATCGCAAGAAGATCCTCAACAAGATGAAGATCAACAGCCTTCGTTGCGTCAAACGATCTGCAGGAGCGACGACTGTGCACAACACGTTTCATTACGTCAAGAGATGAGGTACAAAATTGCAACTGAGAATAAGAAGAAAAAAAAAAAGGGCTAGAAGATAATGATGACAAACGTGCGGTAAAATTACCACCATGATTTTCCTTTCCAAAATTCTCTACGCAATCGCTGCTGCAAATTTGCTTTGAATTGGTCGAAACACCAGCAACATTCGTTTTTTTCCAACGCCAATGGCTCACCAACAAATTAAATATGCTCTGCCGCATGTAACTTTCTCTCATCAGCAAACTAACAACAAATAATGAGACAATATATTCGATGAAAAAGACCACACACACAAAAAAACAAAAAAAAAACAACAAACACTGATCTTTTTTTTTTTTTTTGTTTTCTTTAGTGTTGATACTAGATTTATTGTTAATATTGCTGCCTTTATCAATTTATTTTCCTAATTGTGCACAATTCACAGCCATGCACACAGCCAAACAAACAAGCAAAAATAAAATAATAATAATAATAATAATAATAATAATAATAATAATGCTAATAATAACAATAACAATAATAGTTACTATCATTCGCATTGTTTTACTAATAACTATCCACACAAAAAAACCATAAAACAGATTACACTGGTGGCAAATATATATAGAAATACACTAATTGTTTACAATAAACAAAAAACACTCATTAATAATGAGTAAAACAAAAACAAAAACAAAAACATCTAGCTAACATTGTAAGTTTGTCCTCAACATATATATATATATATATACATCCTTTTCACCAACGTGGTCATTCCCATACCGCCACTTGTTCCTGTAAACAGTAAAAGCGCCTTAGCTATCTTGTGTAACTTTATTATTATTATTATTATTATTATGGCAATTACTATTGTTACATATAGTATATACACATGTACATATATGTATTATATGCAATTTATATATACTTGTTGTTCCTGCTTTTATTTCACCAATAACCGTAAAATAGCATCAAAAATGCACATCAAAATATAATACTGATGATGATAACAATAATACTCATAATAACAAACCCTTGTCTTCATCACGAAACTACAAATCATCATTTTCCAAATTTGCACACATCGGATGTTTACTAGCAAAGAAAAACACCGAACTTCTGTCAGGCCTTGGAGAGCCAAAAAAGCCTATTGATTCACAGATGTGGTTAGTTCCCCTGCACCCGCCGTACGGCACCTTCTTCAGGTTGCTCTCGTCAGATGAGGCGGTCAGCGGGGTGCGGCGTAAAACTGGACGTCCGACACGCTGGGAGACCATCCTGCTGGCCCTCAGTGGGGCGCCGTTTACGCCCATGTCGCCCATCTCCGCGCCCGTCGGCTCGTGCTTGCAGTGGTAGTGCAGCAGCCCACTGTACGTCGCGGGCGCATCACGCGGGTCGCACCAACACGGCCGCAAACGACACGGTGGGCCTAAAATTTTGCGCCAAACCGTCCTTGCGCGGTCATCCTCAGCTGGAGGCGCCAGCATAAGTCTGTCAAAGCCGTTTGACAACTCCCTCACACGAACTTCTGCCTTTTTTGCCCTCGGCAGGGGCACTGAGTCAGTTATACTAACTCCCTTAGGGCTGGCCTGGCTGTTTTTTGACAAGCCGCGCTTAGAAAAAGAGACATCTACGCCGCTGTCAACCACTTTGGAGATACTCCGGTTTGTTCTAGATACCAACAAAAGCGTCGCAGACATCTGGCTAAAATATTCGCGTGATTGTTCCGCATCCCTCTCGCCGTCATTCCATTCCCCCATAATATCAAACACCCGACCTGGCTGCTGTTGTACCTCAGGAAGCCGCAATCCATTGGGATTATCAATTAACAAATCACACGCAATATCACAATCCTCTTCATCTTTCTCCTCATTCGTTTCATTATGTTCGTTGCTGTCAACCTCCATGTTATCATTCTCGTTGCCACACTCCTTTTCAGTAGACATTGCCAACATGCTACTACTCACTGAACACGCCGCGTCTTTATAAATGCGCCCTGTTGCAGTAACCCGCGCTTTTGCAAATTCTTCCGCCCGCTTTTTTTCTGCTTCTCTCTCCGCGATGTATTCAGCCTGGCGAGGACCAATAATAGCCTCCACTTCCTGTAAGAGAGCAGACGAAAAAAACGTCCGTCCCGCAAGATCAGCACGCAGAAGCTTCCTTCGCAACAAGGCACGTGCATTCGCAGAGATGTTAACGTCTGCATCAAATACCGCGTCCTCATCTTCACCATGAGCAGAGTTGCGTACACGCTCAAAAGTATTCGGGTCATAAGGTCCGTCAAACAAGACTATTGCTAGCGTCGTATTATGCTGCAAAAGTTCAAGCAACAACCGTAAAAACTCATCAGTCAGATAATTGCAGTCAAGATTAAGAAAACGCAACTGTATGTTTTTAAAAAGACCCCGTAGCAGTGGCTCCACATCTTTATCGTAAAGGCGGTTATTAAAAAGCGAAAGCTCACGTAACGGCGGGTTGGTCGCAAGAAATGTCGCAAGATGACTGCAGCCTGTCAGTCCAATATAGTTTCCAGCCAGGTTCAGCGATAACAAATTTGGTGGCACGCAACTGTTGCCAATTAGCGCCTCAATAAAACGACCAGTAAGTGCGTTGTAGCCAACATTCAAAAAACGTAGCGCAGTGCTGGCAGCAAGCGACTGGAGTACTGCAGGGTAATCGTTAATGAAGCCATCATCACCAATGTAGTGGTTTTGCACATCGATTACCTCTAAAGAAGCACAGACGGCATCATTACACACTACGCCATTATCAGCAAAATCAGTAAACGTCATTATTTTTGCTTCTTGATCCTTTTCCTGATGTTGCCGATCAACCTTTTCCATGTCACGCAAAACAATTTGGTCAACGTCTTTTTGACCCCTTCCCTTATCTTCCTCGTCCCGCTTTTCTTTTTGTTGAATAAGTTTCGACGAACCGCAGAACTCCTCCTCGGTTCTGTTGATTTCTTTTACATTTGTTTTGGTGGCCTGCTGTATTTTTTCTAAAAGTCGTAGCAGTTCTTTGTAGTTCGTACAAACAAACACACGATCATCAGCAATCTTTCCCAACAGCTCTCGACTTTGACCCACACCCATAATCCTTTCTTATTTTTTATTTTTTTCCCCCAGTTTTGGTTCTTTAGCTACGCAAGTATATAATTTGTCAATTAGATCAAAAATAACCAAATAACACACTGCAAATAATATATATACATACAACAACTAACTAAATAAAAAATAACAAACAAACAAAATACATCGCCAAAAATAATTATTTGTTAATTACACAGACACACACACAAAAAAAAAAAAAAAAAAAAAAAAAAAANTTTATCTAAAATAAATAAAAACAAAAAGAAATTAAAAAAAAAAAAAACAAAAAAAAAAAATTTTTTAAAAAAAAAAAAAAAAAAAAAAAAAAAAAAAAAAAAAAAAAAAAAAAAACTAAACAAAAGGAACAAACATAAAATATAAACACGGAGACATACATAATTAATTGTGTAATTATATATTTACGTCAGACCAATTTTACAAACTTCACAACACTAGTATACATACATAAATATTTCACTTAGTTTGTCAGCAAACAAAATGAAATTATCAATTCTTTTTTGTTTTTTATTCCACGGGCTTAAAACCACACAATTATATAATATCTCTCTTTCTATCCATCTATCTTCCGTTCCTTGTTTTTCGCTTCATCAAAAAACTTTTATCACGTTGCCGCCCACAATAACCCCTAAGAAAACTTTTCAAAATGTTCATCAACTGATTGGGGAAACGGCATTAATGTGGCGCGTGGTGTTCTGTCGGTAGGAAAACTAGACAAAGAAGACCCGAATTTCGGGTATTTCAAAAAAAGTTGCATCAAAGTTTTGCTGGCATTTATGTGACCCAACTCCGCTGCAAGCAACAATGGGGTGCGGCCCATTCCATCATGCACATTCAGATATGCCCAAATATCATCAATACGTGTGTCGCGGTGGCAATCTTTATCAAAAAGAATGATGCGGGGCTTCTGTTGAAAGTTGTTTTTATTGTGGCGTGACTGAACGTTTCGCTCGTGTTTTTGGTGGTGCTTCAAAATGCGGGAGGTGATGGGGAGCGCACGGGCATCGTCTACAGCGGACATCACACCCTGAAGTCTACATGGCAACCACATCTTAATAAACTGCACAAGCGTTACTATACAATCCGAGTTGTCAGACAAAACTGCATAATGTAGTGGTGTACAGCCACGTGAGTCAAGAAAAAACGCAGTGGTTTTTTCTTCGCAAAGCAAAAGTTCTTTTACTGCAGCAGTGAAACCAGCGGCGCATGCATCGTGAAGCGGAAGACGACCGTCTGCATCAACTTGCAGCACCAGCGTCAATCCAATCGGACAATGAAGAATCTCTTGAATTATTGGAAGTAGCGCAACCTGTTTTTCCGCGTCGCTAGTAGAGCAAAGATAATGCAAGGTCGTGCGCACATAACCATCTGTAAGCAGCATGAAGTGCGGATTCAACGAACCGTGCAAGTCAACAGCTGAACACTCACCAGTCCCTAATGCTAAGACAGCTTCTCCTGTGGGTGACACGCTGTCTGCGCAAATACCTGTATGACTGAATGGAGAAAGAACTTGCCGAGCTTCCGTATTATTATTACTATTATTTTTGTTGTTGCTGACACTGTTGTTGCTATTATTTGCATTCACACCACCAGCGCTACTATCCGTAGCTAAAAAAAAATCCGGATTATCAAAAGACATAGAAGAGTTAACAGCTAGGCCCTGCTTAACTCTAAACTGACCTAACTGTTGTTGCTGCTGCTGCTGCTTCAGTTGTCGACCTGCGTTTCTGGCTTGAGATAAATGCAAACTCAACGTGGGGCGTAAACCAAAAGCACGTGCGCACTCTCGATCTCGCTGTGATGTCCGCAGAACTCGTGGCGGGGAAGAGAAGCCGTCCAAAAACTCCTCCTGTTGATGCATAAGAAGATTCAACATATCGGCATCACCGCGGCGTGCAGCAATAAGGATTGGTGTTTCAAGCGTGTGTCCACTGCGCACATCTGCCAACGCCCCAAATCGCAGCAGTTCACGCACCATACAACACGCCTGTGGATGCGTAGATTGCGCCGCAAGATGTAACGGTGTCTGCTCCAAATTGTCAATATCATTTGGATCCGCATATTTCTCCAAAAGAAGGACCATAAGCGCCAAATTCCCATCAAACACGGTGCGATGCAAAAGACTGCCTCCTGTGGGCAGGCCGCTGTCGTGGCGCAACGAAGCGTAACCTACCGTCAGCAACAAACGAGCAATTGTCACGTTTTGTGTTTCACAAACCGCCATTTCAAGCGCCGTCCTTCCGTCTAATCTGTCTTCTGCCTCAACATCAACAAGGGTTGTTTGTTCAACAGCGTTTACCTCAATTGCAACCGACGGTCGACCTCCGCCGCATTTACGCCGCGCATTAGTAAGCCTCCTCTTCGACGGCAGCCCCTGTGATGTGCTTACAGTATCAACTGTTGCGGACGCCTCGCAGTGCTGCAAAAAAAGCTCCACAACTGCCGTCTCGTTTGCCAACACCGCAAGATGCAGCGGTGTGCGTCCATCACAGTCAGTCTTGCCAAAATTCAAAACAGATCCTCCCACCCCCAACAAGGCTCTTACAGCGCCAATGTTGCCATTGGCTGCCGCGTAATGCAATGGAGTGCGCCCACAACAGTCTTGTGCATTGAAATCAATATTTGAATAAATTGAGGAGACTAATGGAGACAGCATAAATTCTATAACACTAGGGTGTCGCGATATTGCGGCGTAGTGTAACGCACATGCCCCCCGTGAATCCTGCACCATCGGATCCACGTGATAGTCAATAAGAAGTCGACAAATCAACTCCGGATGGTATGCAACAATTGCATGCATCAGTGGTGTTTGATGTGTCACTACCTCAGTACCAAATCTAGTATTATCTGACTCATTTTTACAAATTGTCGATTTAACCTCAACAAAGCTCGTATCTTCAAAGCTACCACTACGAGAAGGGCTAACTAAACTTCCAGCCTTTCCAAACAAAAATGAACTATTAAGAGTCAAATCATATATATTCTGCTGCAGAACATTTGGTGTTGAACGCATGGCTTGGTTTTGCTGGTATCTGCTTTCTAGCATTTGTAAGGCTTCAGAAGACAAATCTCCATGCACATCAGCACCACGATCACACAAATTCTGTATCATGTTCCACGTGTTAGAGTGTGATGCAAAGTACCACCACGCGTCAACGTCATGTGTTATGCATGGATAATCCATATCAAGCATACTGCCAGTAGTAACTGCATTAGAAAACTTCGTTTGTTTTCCTGTCGACCCGCCAACTGGGGGAATTGGTGTCAATATATAATTTTGCAATGCTGGGGACGGCAACGAAGCCAGGCGTTGTGCATCCGCAGATCTTTGTGTTTCACGAATGGAGTACTCTGCATTCAAGCCTTGCCCGTAACAAATAAGTGAGACAAGTGCTGACTCCCCTAGTGAGTTCTTTGCATCAATTGAAAGCCCACGCGCCAGCAATAGATCAAGCACAGCAGGGTGTGCGGCTGCATAATGTATCAACGTATAGCGACCATCCATTGATATTTGCCTTATCGAGTCCCCGGCATCAAGTAGTAATTCGACAGCCTCTTTGTCACCGGCGGCGCAGGCCCGAGCGAGTGCCGTCTGACTGCCGTTCACAAGCTGATGAAAAATGCCACTGGCGCCATAATACATCAAGAGCTGTACCGCAGGAGCATCGGCGCAATGTAGCGCAAGCTCCAGCGCTGTCAAGCCACGTACGGACGTGCGAACCTCAAAGTCAATTATGGGACCATCCAAATGCAATAAAATGTCAATGTTCTGAGAATTTTGTGCCAGAAGATCGTGTCCAACATGATGTAATACATCGCTCCGCTTTTTACCACCTGCATAAAAAACACTTCCTAAGCGGTTAACCGTACCGGGCGTGGTGCCGCTGGTGTTCCGCGCAGTATGCACCACCTCACGCTGTAGCGATCTCTGAATCGACACCGGCGGCGGTCGCCGCTCACCAACCAGCGCGAGCAGCTCCATCAGCTGCGCAAACTGCCCCGACCCCACCAAGAGATGCAGAATGGTCCCCTCCTCCGCAGGTGTTGTTGGAAAATTTTTCCCCTGCAGCAAAAAGAGCTGCGAGACGCTTGCCCCGCGTTGAATGAGCCAGTTCATCATGGCCACAGACTCGGTGGTGTATTGGCCCTGAAGCAACAATGCGATAAGTGGAGGAACAGGCTCGGAGTAAAAAGGGACCGTCTCACAAGCTCCAACAGGGTCGGCGCCGTTTGCTAATAAAGCCTCAGCGTCGGAAATTTTTCGCTCTAGACACGCCTGCATAAGTTGCGAGTTCCATGTGTTGTTCGGGTCCTCAATAGGCCGACGCCGAAAATTACTTGGCATTGACGTTTTTCTTCCCCCAAATCTTTTCTCTTCGTTTCCTTATATATATATATATATATCTTTTTTTCTTTTCTCTCAATGCCCTAACTGCGCTACGCGCCTAACACAATTTCAAAGCTTAAAGTAATAATAAATAATGTATATAAACTCTCACAGACACACACACACACAAATAAATTAAGTAATTAAGAAAAAAAAAAAAAAACATTGTTATTAAAGCCTTTTTTGTTACTATTTAGTTAATCATTTGTTTTTACAAATACCATTTAACTCTACAACAAAGCAAAATATATATATATATATATAAGCAATCATATCTTTTTTTTTTTTATAACTTTTTTTTTTTCTTGCGGGGCACTATCATCCTTTTTCACTTTCATTCCCTTTTTTTTTCTCTAAAATCTTTTCTCTCAAAAACATATACATATATACATACCTGCATATATATATATATATATATGTGTGCACCCACCCCCCACTCTTAGTCTCAGCCAATCTTTACATGCTCACTCAGAACCCTTAACAAGTGCCCCAAAGTAGTTACGGCTGAAACTGCTGCCGCAATGCGTCACGTGCCTTGTACAGCGCGGCAAGTTGTTTGTCAGCGGCCGCATCCCCCGTTGAGCGATGCTCCGGGGCGTATGGATTCGGTGCGTCGGTTGTTGTGCTGAGATGATTTGCTGGTGTTGACATCAACGTTGTGGCGCGGTCGTCTTCAATCCATCTATTCCCATTATGCCGGCGACTCGTCGGTTGGATCAGCGGCCCCAGCGAAAAATGCAAAGAGCGGCCCAATGATGAAGATGGTGTAAGCTCTTGTCCAAAAATCGGCGGTGCACTTGCTGGGTGCTGTGACATGCCTTCAAAACCATTTGTTGGTGCAGCCATTAGACTTGTTGAAGAGCCAGAAACCATCCCAGTGCAAAACGTTGTGGCAGTGCCTACTTGCCCTCTGTTTACAAGACCTTCTACGGCAACTAGGCCGCCGCTGGTGGTAGTAGGATTATAAGTATTCCTATTGTTACAATTATTGTTGGTGTTAACAGCAAGCAACCGAGCGGACGCTATCTTTTCTTCCCGTAGTGGTGGAAGTTCCATCACCGCCGCTGATGTAGATACTGAAAAACATGATTCAGCTTGATGCTGCTGCTGTTGTACTGGTATTGGTTGGGCTAATAAAGGACTTTGTTTTACACCTACGCGCAAAACGTTTGCCGATGGCTCTGAAGATGTAGCAAAATTGGTACCCGTTAAATGTTTTTTGCAAGAACTGTCAGCATTATTAACGTTACTATTACTATTACTATTATTGTTGTTACTATTGCTGCCACTAATACTAGTGCTACTATTAGCAATGTTATTATCACTACTCATCTTTTCGTTCTTGTTGATTTTTACACCGGCTTCACCAGTCGCCATAGCAAGTTGCTTCTGCCTAATTTGAAGCCAATCTTCAAAGTCTTTTGTCAGCTGCTCCTGCGAACGTTTCATGAACAAATGCATGGCGTCAATTTCCTCCTTTTGTCGTCGCAACGATGTAGCCAAGTCATTATACACCGCCTTTTGTTTTGTCAACTCCTCCAGAGCTGTCCGTTCGGTATTGTCCACCTCCTCAACACCCTGCAGCGCACGCTCAGCCCGCAGTCGTTGAATATGTGCTTTTAGATGTTTTATGTGATCTACCGTTTCGTTTAATTGCCGCGCCGTAGCTTTGCATGTTTCGTAGCGTCCTTTAAGTTCTCGCTTGTTCGCCTCCGTCTGTGCGCAGTTGCGGTAAGAGCGACTAAAAGCCTCAAAGGCAGCGGCACGGTCCTTTATAAGTTCCACGTCAATAAGAGCGGAAAGATCGTATATCTCGCTAAGCTGCTCTTGTTTGCGAAAAAATTCATCAACGGCAGCGGCCTGCGCGGCGTCAAGTCGCTCGTGCAACACCCGACGAGAAACTCCCTGCGCTTCGCCTGTAGCGGGCGCGGACACCAAAGCATGAGTATTATTATTATTATTTTCAAAAGGCTCACCTTGCTGCTTATGCTGTGATGATAATGTTGACAAAGACGCCAACGGTGTTGTTCCCCAAGAAAATGCCTGCGCCACACCACTCCCTCCCTCCAGTGACTTTGGTACTGTCTTACAACTACTATTACTACTACTGCCACCGCCGCCGCCGCCATGCAGTACATTCGCCAAAACCCCTGTTTGTGTCTCGGCATTAAACCGTGGCCGCTGCGTTTTTTGAAGAACACCAAAAAGCATATTCATCTCATTCTCTTTCTGCTGTAAACTCATCTCTAGAGCATCGATGCGGCTGCGATAGGTTTCCAAAGATGGATAAATCGGCTGCTGGCCTGCACCAGCGCCACAACCAGTGTTGCTCGTGTTACTAGCACCAGCATAACCAGAAGCAGATAACATCCCCTTCATAACATCAAAGCAGTAGTAAATACGTGCCAAATCGCCGTCAAACCCCTCAATGCAACCATCACCTTCAGTGTCCTCCACAAACCGCCGCACCATTTCCTTGCATCGCTGTTTTTCATCATCAGAAAGTTCGCGATCCGGGGCACCGCCGCCATCCTTTGTGTAAAATGAAAGCTGGTCCCGCAGCTGCTGCAACTCAGCTTTTAGTTTCCGCACCAACAGCTTCGAATCAACTTCCTCATTCACATGGGCATCCTGACGAATAAGCGCAACGCGCTGCGCAAAGCGACAGGTGCTTATTGTTTCAAGTAAATGATCCTGCGCCGGGTGAGCCGTTGCAAGCATACTCGTGCGACAGTTTCCACCCAACGAGTCACGCAACACCATCGTCATGAAAGAATTACGAAATGGCACATGCTCGCGTCTGCCATTTACCTGCTCACCCAGGGCCATAATTACCTGCTCAAGGTAGTGAAGAGAAAGATTGATGTGCTTAGCCTCTGTCAGCACGCTTCCACTCACGCCTGTCTTTGCAACACGCTCACTGCCGGCAAGATCAACAAGATTAAGTTTTGACCGCCGCACAATAGAAGAGCCGTGAACGCGCGCCTCGATGTAAATTGTAAACACGCAATGTGACCGCGAAGACGTCTTGTTCATTGGCGTCTCACAATATAGTCGGTTTGTGTCTCCAAGAAAAAGAAGATTAAGCGCCTCCTCAGCATTCGGCGCCGCGTGTTGCGCAAGTCCCCGCAGCACCATCTCGTCTTCGTCACCATCGTGAATTGTCACAACTGGCAAGTCCTCCAGGCGTCGCGCGTCGCGTCCGTGATTGAGCAGATCCTGCCCTTTATCATTATATATCTGCAGGTACGACACTGCAACTGCCCATGAGCATTCCCGCTGCCGCCGCGCAAGCTCATCGTATATAAACGCAATAGCACGCGGTATTATTCCGCGATCCTCATAACTTTCGGCGCCGCCAGTGATGCTATACGTCTTTCCGCTTCCCGTCTGTCCGTATGCAAAGATTGTGCTGTTGTATCCTTCAAGCACAGAGGACACACAGTCTTTTGCGACAACGTTAAACACCTCCTCCTGAGTGGCACTAGGCTCAAACGCACGGCGAAAGGTAAAACGATAATCCTCCTGAGTGTTGTTAACGATATCCCCCTCAGCGCGACGATCAAGGTGAAAGTGCACAGTCGAATTGTCAAAAGTGTGTTCTACAGCAAATGGAGATATACCTGTATCACCGCCGCCGGAGCCGTTATAAAGTAGCCGGGGTAGGTCCTTTGCAAGGGGACGAATACGCAAAAAAATACGAATGCCCTCAGCTTTACCCATTGCATTAAACCATACAAAAACAGCACCAACAAACCAATAATCTAATATATGTATGTGTGTACCTATATTTGTGTGTATGCGTTTGTATTTCACCTTGTGCACACAGACACGAAAACACACCCAAATGAGCCGCAGCAGCAACCAACCGCACACACACAAAGCAGAAAAAATTTTCTATATTTCTACCAAATTTTTTTTTTTTGTTTTACCCTTAAACAGGTTTTCTTTCTTTTTTTTTTTTTTTTTTAAAAAAAAAAAAAAAAAAAAAAAATAAAATAAAATAAAATAAAAATAAATTAAATTAAAAAATATAAGAAAAAATAATAAGAATAACAAAAAGTAAAGTTTTTTTTTGCAAGAGTCAGTTTGTCAATATATATATATACATCTTTGTAATATGCCTCAACTATTGTACAGCCCGCAGTGGAGTAAGTTTCTTATTTCCTTTCCTTTTGCCTTACCTCATTTTCTTTATCACTTTCTGCCTCTATTTTTTTTTTCTTTCTTTTTCTTTCTTTTCCTTCCTTTTTTTTTTTTTTTTTTTTGTTTTTTAATTTTCCATATACTTTTTAATCAATTCATGTACTTTCAATAGGTTGAGAAAGAAAATAAACGTACTTTGTCAATAAAGTGCTCCAGCAGCGACTCCCAATTACATCGCTTTCCGCCCACATGGAGCAAAGCTCCTTTAACCAAGAAATAAGCAACATGGCAATCATGCAAACAGCGTCACGGTCCTCTTTATTTGTGGCGGTGTCAATTGCCAATCCGGATGTTGCGGTGGAGGTGCGTGTGTGTGACAGTTTGGCCCGTACGTGTACATACGCGGCCTGGTCAATGTCAAGGGGTAAAATACCCTCCAACTCCTCAGCCCCCGGCGGCTTCGCCGAACTGTTCTCCGTCTCACGTGCGTTTTCTACAACCAGGGAACCATATTGCTGCACTGTGCACAACGCCACAATCAGCGTTGCCTCAATTAATGTCGGCATAATCTTTTCAAGTGCACGATTCAAGTGACGTGCAGACGAGGGTGATGGCAAAGTTGTACACCCTTGTGGTAAAGAAACTGTTGACAAGCTGCTTGACTGTGGAACGTGTGGCGTTTCAACAGCGGCGGCACAAGTAGTGTTACCATCACCGCCAGTTCCCTCTAAGGATTGTCCAATAACCGCAACTTCCTCCGCAGTCAGTGGGGCTGCTCCACCGTTTGCTCCAATTTCGTTCAGTGTAAAAAGATATGAAAGACATATGCAGCAGCGCGTCGCTGCATTCAGCAATTCATCAGTACTGCTGACGCAGTTCCTGAGCCTAAGACCACCATTGTTCTTCTTAAAAATATCGTCAGCAACAACACTAGCCCCGCCATCAGCGCTATTATTACTATTATTGTTGTTGTTATTATTATTATTACTATTATTATTGTCATTGTTATTATTGTTATTGCTATTACCACCATTACCAGCAGTAATAATAGAGTTGGCGCCGCTATCGTGGCTGTCGTGTGTCGCAAGACACAGTGACGACGCTGATTTATACGCCAGTAGTACCACTTCATCAAGTGCAAAACTCAGCAAGTGCAACGCGGCCCGTTGATGTTCAACAGCAAAAACCATCCGTTGAGCAATGAGCTCATTGTCCAGCAACGCCGCTGTAATAGTGGCAAAACGGTCCTCTAACGATGACCCTGTGGTGGAACTTATTTCTGCCACACGCTGATCCACCTGTAACAAACGTTGCCACTCTGCAATATCAGCGTTTTCAAGAGTAACAAAAAAAACACCCTCCGACACAGACATACGTGATAACCACAGGGCTGAAGGAACAGGCCGTGGCGGTGCTGATGTGCTTCCGCTGCCTCTACTCAAGCAATTGTCATTATAGCGGCAACCGCCTGAGGACTGTCTCAACGCCCTAAACGCATCAATGAGACACTCAGGCCCACTAGGAATTGCTGGTGGTGGTACCCAGACATATGCCTCATTGCCGCGCTCAACTTGATACGGCTCAGTACGCCACTTCAAAAGTGTGTCACCCTGAAGAAGCGAAAACAGCCTCCAGCGATAGTAGATCTGCATTGGGTCTTTCCAGGGGGCGTGAAAAAAAGCAAAGTAAGGGTTGTTTTCCTCGCGTCTCATTATCTCTTCCTCTGTCGTTGGTCCGCCCTGGACAACATAAAACGCAACAATATCTAGCAATGCCGTAACATCAACAGGAAGATCATGCGGCACATGAAGACGGGGGGCAACATCTGGAATAGTGTATGCTGTGTCTTCGTGACGGCGACGATATAAAGAACGGCGAGGAGGTGAATTACGACGCTCCGCATGCTGTTGCCGAGAGTGGGGACTGTTGTCGTAATAGCTGCTGCCACCATCACCCCCACCGTGACTGTGGTAGCGTTGTTGGTCCTGATGATGGCCATAATATTGTTGATGATTATCGTCTGGACTCCGAGAACGCCGTCGTCGCAGACCACCGCCACTTCTGCCGCCGCCACTTCCGCCTCCATAACCACTATTATAAGACATTACAATGTATATCTATATAAAAAAATATAAAAAATTTAGCTAACAACAATAATAAGCCGTTTTTTTTTTAAATAAATTACAATACTATAATCAAACATGTTTGTGTGCAACGCCAAACAACTTTCCCCTTCCTCTTTCTTCCCCCCATCCCCAACTTCGCTGTTTCACCTTACCATTTTCCCCTTCACATATACACTGACACTAAAACACACACATACATAAACCTCCTTACTTAACCAGTGTTTATAATATGAAGAACAACAACAACAAAAGTTTTACTCACTACTACCATTACCACCATTCTCCAAAATTCGTCTAATCACAACCTTAATCTGGCAATTTCCACGGGGTTGAACTCAACACGACAGCTCAATACCGATCTCTTCTCCTCTGCTGAAAGCCCCTCGTACACGTTATGCTCCGCGTCCCCTGGTGTGTCCAAAAAAAGAAGCGACGCGGCACTTGAAAGTGGCAAAAACGACTCCCGAAGCTGCAATTCGTGTGCTCGACCAATAAAAAACGCGCGTAAAGTGCGAATCTCACGGTCAACCTGCAGTGCCCCGTAGGCGCTATATTTTTTTTGCAAAAGTGAGCGCCATAGCGCTTTTACAACACGCTGCACCAGCGCGAGAAGAAACTTGTCAAAAGAAGGAGAGTCAAGGTGCTCGTCAAACGGCTGCAGAACGAGATCAGCCGTGGCAACACACGCACGCACCCACGGATCACTCAGCTCATAATGATAAAACACCTCCTCTGTAAAGTTGTAGGAAAGCGCGGCAAAACGCTCCAAATGAGGTACAAAGTGAACTTGATAACAAACGTCAGAAAACCGCGTAAGCCACTCTCCAACTGACGCTAAGAGTTCACGCGACACAACATCCATATCCTCCGCCTGCTCTGTAAAGCGCAGCAGGTCATTGCCTGTAAAGTTTGCACGCGCGAGTTGCCGCAGCTCGTTTGCCAACTTGTGTATATATGCGGTGGTGCACTGTGCAGCAGATGTCCAACGCAACACGCGAAGCGGTACAGTGCGCCCTGGCTGCCGCTGCTGCAACTGGCTGAGCTGCGCCGCGGACGGAAGCGTAGCATGCCGCCGCAGAACAGAGATCATTTTTGATTGAACAAGCTCGATGCAGTCAATAAATACCGCAGATATAATCTGTGTCGACCTTGTGTTAATCGCACGATGCAATGCAATGCGAAGAAAAAAGAATACATCATCCGGAAGTGTTATAGACACATGCTGATAAACAGAGTCTTGTTCAACCTCATCACCACAGCCTACACCATCAACACCAGCTGTTGTTGATGCATATAGCGCCGCCAGTCCTGTCATAAATGTCGCCTGCTTCTTTGCAGAAGAACTGGTGGTCTTTTCACTACTTCTACTCATAATGTCATCACCATTCATGTTGCCGACAACATAACCACTCGTTACACGCTCACCACCCTTATCAACAGAAGACGATAGCGCATCTTTGCCAGCCGCACGCAACGCCTCCAATTGTAGCTGAAGAACCTGATCAAAAGCTGCGTCAAAGTATATTTTCTGCAGTGGAACAAAAACGGCAAGAATCTCCTGCACTGTGTTCATAAGCAGATTGTCCCGAGATGACAACAATGAATCTGCTAAAGCAACAGAATCACTTTTAAGCTGCTGCTGCTGCTCTTGTTCTTGTTCTTGTTCTTGTTTTTCTTTTTGTTGACTCATCTCGCTCTCCTGTAGTCCTTTTACGTACTCCTGCCGCTTAGACTCCACAAACGCAAAGTACAAATGACAACAAGACACAAGATGTGACATCTCCTCCAATATTTGGTCAATCCGGCGTGGGTCAGCATAAACAGCATTAGTTTTATTTTTTGTTGCTGTTGTTGTCGGCACATATGAAGGGGCAGAAGTCACAACAGTGCCAAAATTAAAACCACCACCACCACCACCGGCACTAGCACTATTACTAAAAGTGATGTTCTTATTATTATGATCCGTGTTCTGTGCGTTACCACCTTTAACGACACATGTGTCCACTGCAGTGGCGCCAAATGCAAGAGTAATTTGAGGCAGCACCTCCTGTCGTCTGTCCAAAAAATTCCGTAAAACTGGCACACATTGAGTGGTTGATCTGTTATGCAACTCAGCCAGCAGCATTAGTACCCCCGCACTACCAAAGGTGTCGCGCATAAACTCCTCATCGTCCTCAAACACCGCAACAACAATGTCAAGAGCTGTAGACACCAACGCAAGATGACTCATAGCTGCCTCGTTCGGATCATCCATTTTGCGCAGCTCGCATTCTACCATACTTTTTAATGCGTTAATAGTGTGCTCGCACATCCAAGTGCAGTAAAGACCACAACCATCGTCAGAAAAACCAAGCCGCGTTATGAGTCGCGTCGTGTGCATAAGTGTCGTCTTGTCATTTTCACGAGAAGCCGCTTGGAATTTCAGCACAAGTCTCTCACGTACAGTCTTTCGCGCGTCAGCAATTACATTTTCAACTTCACTACAAGAAAAAGGACCACCAGGTACACTAATAGGATCCTCTTTATTGATACTGCTTGCCTTCAAACCTGCAACAGACAAAAAAGGAGCGCCTATTGCGCTTTTATTTTCCAAAAAAAAGTCTTTGTTTTGTATTACCTCACTGTTATTCACTGCAACACCGTTACCTATGGTAAGATGATTTTTATTAAAATTGCAACCATCACTCTTCTTTGCTACATCCTTGTCATAGCGGTCATCAACAGAAAAAAGCAAAAAGTGTGCACGGGCACCAAGACGTACCTTTGCCTCCTCGTAACTGCGGATAAATTCTATTGTGCGTTCCAAGTCACCCTTCTCAATCGCATCATTCACTAATGACACCGTGCGACGTATATCCTGCAAAGAGTCAGCTACCACCTTCGCCTCACGCACACGATGTAGCAGCATGTCAAGCCGCTTCACACGAAAAAAGCTTTTTTCTGCTAATGATGCACTAACAGAAATGGTGCGCGCAATATTAGCACCGTTGTCTACAAAAGAAGGCAGCATGCGCTGTGATACTGCACGTAACTCATTTACGCAAGCGGAGATGCTTTCAACATCCGCGACAGTTCGCGATACAGTCTCAATAATCTGATCACGCTGTTCCGCTCCTTTTGATATTCGCCGCAAAAGTGCATCAACACGATCGTCAATGTTATCCATAAATAGTAATAAGCTACTTATTGTTATTTGTATTTTTTCTCCCTCTCCCTCCACACTTTACAATATTGTATGTTTGATATGTATACTTTTCTTAAACCATAAGGTACAAAAAATACAAAAAAAAAAAAAAAAACACCTGCTTATTAACTAACTTACTTTGCTTTTTTCCCACCCCCCTCCCTCTTCCAATATATAGATACATATATATGTATATGTATCTACATTAGAATTATTATTATTATTTTTTAATTTCACCACAACCGCTACAGTCCGTTCGTTAAATACTTTGCCAAAACACACACACACACACACACACATACAACATCACGACGCCTGATTGCTAGCCAGCCTTTTTCGCTGACTACGCAGTGAGTGAGCCGTATGGGGACCCCCGCGCAAATGCCATCATCAACACCACAAGAGCATGCGGCAGCTGAATATGCGGGCAACGCCGCTGACAAATCAACTCAGCGCCACCTGAGTTTTTACAACTCGCTTCAGCACAGTCCACAAAAAACTTCCAAAGCGGTTTAAGTAAGAGCTCGTCGCCCAAAAATACACAAGAAGAATTATTAAGATTTTTCTGAACAGCAGCACCGCAGTATTCTGTGCGCCGTTGTGCTCGCGGACGTTCAGCCTCAGTATCATCATCATCATCATCATCATCGGTATCAGCAGCAGCCACGGTAAAAAAGCCTTCATACAGGTCCTTAGAGCTCTTCGGCCCCATCAGTTGAGTTTTTTCAAAGTCCTCTCTCTTCGTCTTACCGGAGACACCAGGCACGCCAACATCCAGCACCCGCCCGCTCGCCACTTCACCGCGATCACTGCTGTGGCTGCTGCTGCTTGCGCCGCGTTGCACATAGTGCTGGGCACGCTGAATCAGCAAGGACGAAAGACACAAAAATGAGACCGCCGTACCACTTGCACCTGCACGACCAGTGCGGCCAATGCGATGTATATACCTTTGTACAGCCTCCTCCCCCGCGGCAGCAGTAGCAGGAGTTATGGTGGAAACGGCCGTAGCCACTTTAGGTAAGTCATAGTTTATAACAAGAGAAACATTGGGCACGTCCAGACCACGTGAAAGAAGGTCTGTTGTGAGAAGCACGCGACGCTCGCCACCACGAAAAAGCTCCAAAAGTCGTTGCCGCTCTGCCTGCGACTGTTCCGAATGCACAAGCGCGACAGAACGCATGTTGCCAAGATTCGGCACAGTCACCCGTTGTTTTACATGCCTTTGCTGAAATGAAAGATTTTTGTTGTCGTTATTGTCATGATGATGATAACAACAGCCGTCACCATGTTGTTTCGCACAAAGTGCTGGTGGGATCTCACCAACAAGAGTTTCTAGCGAGAAATCGTCCGCCAGTGCGCCAAGGCTAGCCGCCTCTGCGCGCAGCTCATCATACAGAAGGTCGCATGTGCGCTTTTCATTTACAAACACAACCACAGGAGGCGTTGCGTATGCCAAATAAGCCACAAGCCGTGCAAACTTTACTGGGTGCAGAAGCGAATTGCGTCGGCGTTCCAACCCGTGGAGTTGATCAATTTTATCATTGCAACCACTGCCGTGACGGTGGTCATTTTCTACTGACGCTGTCTGTTTATTTTCAACTGCTTCTAAGGAAAAAGTGGTGGGAACAGACGGATCACTCGGCATTAGTTCCATGACCTGCGTGATGGTAGAGCAACGAGCGGGCACACGCACCACAACAAAACCCGCTGGTGAAAAGTACTTTTGCGCAACCTCTTCACATGTGGCACTCAGCGTAGCTGTAAACATAATTGTCTGCCGAGGCAGTGGGCATCGCTCCAGCACAGCAATCAGTCGGTCCTTCTGGTGCTCCTCAATCATGCGGTCCACTTCGTCCATAACCACAAGCCGTGTATTGCCAAGTGCAAGAAAACGCTGCTGCAACAGTGACTCAAGTTGTCCAAGTGTGCCAACAACAACGTGAGCCCCTTGTGCCAAGTCATTGTACTGCGACTCGGCCTGCTCGCCGCCAACAATCTTCACAACACGTACCTCATCAAGCGTGTTATGCATGGCTATGGCGCTCCCAACATCATGTAAACCATCATCCATATATTCTTCACTTACAAGTCGCCGTAGCTCGGCATCTGGAAGCCCGCGAGTAAAAGCCAGCGCCTCGCGTGTCACTTGCTCGGCAAGTTCACGTGTAGGCACCATAACAAGTGCAAGAGGGCCATGTGCGATAAGATCATCGTTACCAATAAGCCGTGGTGTGCGGCGGAGCACATCGGCAAGCAGTGGGATCAAGTACGCAGCTGTTTTACCGCTACCAGTCTCCGCCACGCCAAGCACGTCCACCTTACCGCTCGGTGTAGCCACTACGGCCATTGCAAGTGGAACGCATTGCGATTGAATTGGAGTTGGCAACAGATATCGCCGCGCCACAACTGTGCCAAGCGCAAGCGGTAAGTACGCCTCCTCCCAACATCGTATTGGGCGAAGTGTTGCAGGAGTGAACTTGAGCAAGTGTCGTTGTTGCTGCTGTCGCTGCTGATGCTCCTCTTCATCCGCTCCTCGACGCAAAACTATTTCCACAAAAACGCCTATTTGCTCGCGAAACACATCCCACCCCGCTTGTGTCATTTCCCGCAACGGACGTTTACTCCAATGCGACGCAACTTGAACCCCCTCGCAACTGCTGTCATTACTGTCGGCTGCAAGAAGCACTGACAATGAATCAGATGATGCAACTTTCTGCCGTGTCTGCTGCAGTTGCTGTTGCTTACGTAATTTGCGCTGTAAAAGAGGATCTTTGGGGCACAGTCCACGACGAGCAAGTGCTGAAGGCACAACTGACGTTGAAGGAGACGCACTGACGTCCCCCGCATGATGTTCTTGTTGTCTCTGCCTTAGCTCCTCGTCCCGTGTCTCCTTCGCGAAACGTATAATGGCGTTGTATATCGGAGAAGACTTTAGTGCCACAGTACCAGGCCCCTCAAAAGAAGATGCGGAAAACCTTGATGACTCTAGTAGTTCTTGTGTCTTGTGTATAAATGCTGTGTTTACATCATTTGTAGGCCCGTAAAAAAAACGAGACATCTTGCTTTTTGTTTTTTATTGTAAACAGCAAATATAAACCCTCCCTCACACACACATACACTCATCCACCCACCCACCCCACCCATAAAAATAAAAAGTAGAAAAATAAATAAAATATTCAAAAAAAAAAAAAAAAAATTCACATTAAATAAAGCAACTAAAACAAAAAATATATATAAACATATAAAATACTAGTGCGCCCATGTAAATACGTATATAGGACAAAACAAAACAGTATCTATCTGTTTGGTTTTACACTTGCACACGTTTCCTAAACTCTTTCTACTTTTCAATTTTCTTCTTTCTTCTATGAATAATAAAAAAAAAAAATCAATCGCAACAAGGTCTCTATGGGTAATTCTTATCTTAAACGCAAAAACATACAAAGCTATATATATATATATATATATATATATATGCATTTTTGCTATATTATTTATTTATTTATTTATTTTTTTTTGCTTCCATAATCCCCATAATTGATTATTTCTTATTATCAATGGCATAAGTAACAGCGGTGCCAAACTCCCCACCAAACTAGAGCTCATCAAGATTGTTCATCACAACCTTGTTTTGCTGATCGCTTGGCGTCGCATTATTACTAGTATTATTAACTGGAACGTTTTCCGTGTTGCTTTCATTATTTTTATGTCTGTCACTCCTGTGATGGTGGTGGTGATGGCTATTGCTACGACGACGGTGCCTCCTTCCGCCCTCACACGCTTCTCCATTCAGCTCCCCAACATCTTCATCGTGACGGTGTCTTGATCGCCCTCGGTGCTCGTGGGAGATGTTACGACGACGACTGCTGTGCTTACGGCGACGTCTCCCGCCCGCGGTACTCCCCGAGTCGTCGCCCTCCTGGTCTTCCTCAACTGTTACAGCAGTCGTCCCCGCGGGGTCCACCACAGCTCCTGGAACTCCCGGTAAAACTCCTGGAACCCCCGGTAAAACTCCTGGGACCCTTGCCGCCAGCGGATACAGCCCCTGCATGCGAGCAAGCCACTCGTACCGCCGCTGGTGCCACTGCGTCATCAATGGATCACGGTCGGCGGTCGCATTTTCGCAACACTGAATGAATGGTGTTGTGCCGCCAGTCAAAATCTTCCAAGCGTTACTGGAGAATCCCAGACGGCTCACGTCGTTAAATTCCATAAAGAACATATCAAGCCTAATACACCCTGGCACCTTGTGGAGCGGAAGATCTGGACGCAGATTCCCAATTCCAGGCTTACACATAGTGCGGTAAAAAACCCACGGTAAAAAAAACACTATCCACAGTGCAAATTCCACAAATATATTTACAAGAGGCCAAGCGAGATAAACCGTTACGCAAACAAGTGAGCTGCTAAAACGTAAAATATAAGCATTAAAAAATTCATGTAGCTCCCCGGTTGTAGATCGTTTGTAAAATGACAAGAGTGTGCAAAAAAAGTAAAATAAATTAGCCACCCAGAAAAAAACAGCCACCCCCATCACAAACCACGCAACACGCATAAACTCATAAAATGGCGTATTATAAACCCGAGTGCCCCTATTAGACGGCAACAAGGTTTGAGGAAGCTGTACAGCATGTGACTCATCCTGTTTTTGTGGTTGTTGCTTCTGTTGCTGTTTTTCTTCAGGGTCTTTTTTTTGCGTTTTCCGCGACAAATCATGCCCTTGACCTTCCTCCAAACTCCCTCCTTTTATTGGCTGCTTATCCAACTGTTGCTGATCTCGCGATTGTTGTTGCTGCTGTTGTTGTGCAAGTATAGAATTACTATTAGTTAAAAGAATAATCTCATTTTTTCGGCGTCTAAAATCCACAATAGTCGCATATATAAGAGCGGAAATAGAAAAAATCATGGCGAGAAAGTAAAGTATGTTACGCTGTAATGTAAATGAGGCAAGTTGGGTAACAAAACTGTGAGCATTCAAATAGTCCTTCATACATATCGTTCCGGAAACGCCAATAATTTTCTTTGGGGTACAGGGCACGTCAAGAATAAAAGAACCTATTTTTTTTTGCAGCTGCTCTGTATCACGAACACCAAATTTGTAAAATAAGTCATCATTACGGCCCAACACCAACAACAAAAGAAATCCAAGCAAACTCAATAAAGCACAAACAACCATTAACAGATAAGTGCAATCAAAGCACGACCGCATTCCATCTAAGCAGCCAGGCCCCATTGGTGGTGGTCCACAGATGTACACCTCCAATGGACCATTAGAACAGCAACATGCGGACCCCTCACTGCAGGAGTTGCAGGGGCCAGGCTGGGTGGGAACACCATATTGCGAAAAACCGGGGCTAACAGACTGACCGCAGTTTTGTGGGTACGGCAGCAGCGACGGCTGCGGCGGCATTCCCCACAACGGCATTTGACCCGCTTGCTGTGACGCAAAAAATTGTTGCTGTGGCTGTAATTGCGGCTGAACCAATTGTCGCTCTTGTCCTTGTTGCTGCAGCTGAATTTGTTCACTTGGGCTGCATGGCGGTGAATACGGCGGCATTAATGTTATAGGAACTGTTCTGCCATTCATGACCCCCAATCTAGACGAGAGATCAATAGTACCAGGGAGTTGCGGTTGCTGCTGTTGTGGATACAAAAGGGATCCTTGTGGCCAAACTTGCTGTGCCATATATATAATTCTGATAAAAGCGTGTCTGTGTGCACTTCTTAAGTTTCCTGTTTTTTGTGGGAACTACACCATTATAAATAAATAAATAAATAAATAAATAAATATATATATATATATATATATCTTTCTTTAACTATATACCCCCGTAATAATCCTTTAACTATCATAAACGCTAATACAGTGCAAAAGTATTACAATAACAATTTATTTATTTATTTATGTATATAAAAACCTATATTCACAGTCAAAAATCAACCACCCCATCCCTTATTTCCTCAATTGGTTTTGCCTCAACCATCCATCCCTCCTCACTCCTTCTTTCTTTCTGTCGATCTATCTATACATCTCCTCTCTTTCCTTATTGCAACATTATATGTGACGGTAATCAAAGTCCTCTGGATTCATACCTGCATCATCAACGCTGCTGTCCGACTGCGACACCTCCGGCGCCCCAAGTTTCGTCAGCCCTCGCACCCACCACTCCATCTCCTGCTCCGTCTGAATCACCTGGTCTTTGCCAAACTCCAGCCGCAACTCCATCCACTCCTCCCGCACTGCGCTGTTTGAGGTGAAGCTCTCGTCAAGCTTCTCCTGCGTTCCCATCGCCCACATCCCCTTTTTGTCAATTTCAAAGATAAAGGCATTTGTCAGCTTCAAAGAAAAATTCATGTTAAGCGACGGCACAAGCTTTTGCCGCGCAAGGTTAAGCATGCGAAGAAAGCGTGGAGAACAGCGACAGAGCGGGTCGGGTTCGGCAATCGCCGGCTCCCACACACGTTGTGTCTGTGAGACGATATTCATCCACAGCTTCACCTCAGACCGCAAACGTAAAAGCGCAAATGTATCTGGCTTAACAACATAAATAGGTTTCTCCTCATCTTCTTCAGTCGTGGGGTTACGTTCGCGCTCTTTAAACTTTGCACGCCAATCGCTGCTGCTCATGCGTCGCATGCGCTTTTCGTCCTCCTCGCGCTCCCTTCGCTCAATAACAACAATCTCCTCTTCCGTCTTGCTATCACACCGCTCCCACATGTCCTGCGCAACGCTATGAATGACGGGGTGGCGGATAAACGTCTGCTCCCACGCCTCGTGCTGCATGTCCCCCGACAGCAACTCCAGCGGTCCGGAAATAATCGCTCGCGGTGGCAAAGTCCCAAGTTGTTTGAACCAGTGAAACAATTGCGGGTCAGTGTGACCCACCATAAGACTCCCGCGAGAGCACTCTATAATATTGCGAAAATGTTCGGAACTCTTCGGAACAGCTACAACAAGAGACCAGGCAGTATCACCAGTAAATTTATGCATAGCATACGGTTGTAAATCACTTTTAACAGGAGCGTCTGAAAGATCATCATGCCTGTTGTCAATTTCATCATCACTACCACTGTTATTGTTGTTTTTGTAGCTAGTACTAGTGTTGCCACCAGTGCCGTAACCCATAGGAATCGCAGCCTCCTTCAGGCGCCGAACATTACTTGTTGTGAGTTGCCCAATTCGATAAGTCCACAAGGTATTAAAAAAGCGAGCAGTGAATGGTGCATTACGGTTTGACTGAACTTTCTGTTTGATTGTACGCCCAGCAAAACCAGCAGTCGTCCTCCCAGTAGACATGTAAACTAAATATAAGTCTTTTCCCAGCCGTTTTTTGTTTTTGTTTTTTATTTTCCTTTTGCTTTTGTGCTATTTTTTAGTTTCTGTTTTCTTTTAGAATTTCGTTATTTACGTATATGCCTTTTTGCTTTTGCTTTAAAACGTGTGCAATAATAATAATAATAAAATTTTTAATCTAGTTTTATACATATACTAAAAGCAACAAAAAAATTTTTTTTTTGAGGGGAATGGGGATTATTTTGCATAAAAATTATTCCACTTATTTATCGCTGTTTTTCCCGTTTTTGTTTTTTCTTTGGGGGACTAAAAGGGTGGGTGGATTTTTTAAACATACAAGCATACTTTCTTAGTAACAACTGTTCAAAATGTTGTCGTCATATTCACACCCACCCGCATTGTCCCCATCTTTTTTTCATTATTCCTTTACCAAAGCGTAACTACTTTTTTATTGTATTACACAGAACAGCAATAAGTCTTCTTGCGGTACACATTGCTCAGGTCAAATAAGCATAAATTAATCAATTAAGGTAACAGCGTTTGCATAAAATGGCGCAAGCATATATGTATATGTTTCTGTTTGTATGTATGTGTGTACGTGTTTGTGCATATATATATATATATATATATATATATATATACAATGCATTAGCATTACATAAAAAACAAACGCAAATATTACTCATCAATACCACGCCAGCGCAACATGGTTAATATGTACGTAACAAACATTAAAAAAATTACCAAATAAAGCGGCAAAGAGAATTTTGCATCTTTCGATATACCATCATCGACCTGCGGTATGCACATGATAATACTCTTCTCACTATTTTGAGAAAAGGCATTTAGCTCGCTTTGACAACTACTGTTCAATACAGAAGCAGGAAGGGATGCACTTTCAAATGACTCCTGATGAACACAGTCAACTTTGTGGCTTGGAGTACGCATCTGACCATCCTGGGTTCTTTTCATGCACACCGTAGATGTGACGACAGAAGGCGTACTAAAACTACTCCCCCTCCTAGAAATTGCGCTGGAGCGGGCCATCACAAGTTCCTGCAAGCTTGGTTTCACCAGCCTCGCCGATGATGGCACCACCATTGGGCCAGCTGCGCTGTCCGCGTGACCATCCACTACGGTGTTGCTCTCACGATACACCTTCAGCAAAATTGGAGCGCCACGCGTTACTCGCAATGCCCCCGTCTTTGCAGAATCCCAGACATTCTTCACCGCCTCCGATAGCTGCCCAATGTCTGTGAGACCCGCCAAAAGCCGCTCGCATGCCGCACAGTCCCCAGAAAACGAAAAATACTCAATTGCGAAGCGCTCCTGCCTGGTGCTTGCGGCCGCCGCGGTTGGCGTGTCAGAGACGCCGGGGCGCAGGCCAAACGTCACCTCGACGCTGCAGCGCTCATGGGGGATGCCGGACGCGTCAGTCAGCAGCAGCGCCCCGTACCGGGGTGAGACGTAAAACAATTTTGGGGCAGACGACTTTACTTTAAACACAACGCCGCTGTAAGGTGCAGGCACATTGCTGTTTTCACCACTTAACCATGTCAGCGTGATGATATTATCCATTGCGGGTTTTGAAAAGTAAATTCCATTGCAAGAGGTTACCAACGTCATTGTTAACCAAAATAAAATAAAAAACAAAAATGTAACGCTTTAGCCTTTCACCTTTCAACAACAACAACAACAAAATAATAATAATTAGTATTATCATTATTATTATTATATATATATAAACAAGAACAACCTGCAAACACCCTTCTTGCCGCAAATAACTCCACAAAGTAAAAAGATAAACATACATATACATACGTGTATGTATGATTCACATTTAACAGCACAGTAACTGCAGCCACCTATACACGCACGCGTATACATACAACAAAATAAAATAAAAAAATAAACCTTCTAAGCATTTTACTTTTTTCACTGTTTAATCTTTATCCCAAGTAATTGTTGACTAAAAAACTTCTGTCACACACACACACACACAGCCAACTTAACAACCCAATCAAGCATAAAAATAAAAATAACATTCAAATGTGACTCATTCTGCATAATACAGTTTTCCTCCTAGCAAAAAAAAAAAAAAAAAAAAAAAAAAAAAAAACAACCGTTCGTCAAGAACATGAAACACAATACACCCAGCCCTCATCCCCCGTACTACCTTATGTACTCCATTTTTTTTGTTTATTTGCTTCTGATACCTTCGTTTTTATTTGAAACCCAAGACAACTTCACACCTTTACTTTCAAAATTTATTTAATTATTTAATTATTTAATTTTTTTTTTTTTTTTTCGGAAATGGAGATAAAACAAAAGAGAGGTTGGAGTGCTGTGAAGTGTTTTCACAAGTTGAAGCTTTATACGCACATATACGAAAACAAAACAACACAATAACTTAAAAAAAAAGAAAAATTAATATTAATAATATTAGTAATATTTTTTGGTATAACCACAATACATGCATAAACCTGTCAGCTTCATTTTATTCTCACCGCCTGCCTTCCATCTCCCGCGACCACCAAAATGCCTCAACATCAAACAAGAGCCCCCTCACCCATCTCGTGCCGTATATCATCGAACCAGCAGTGGCGCAGAGCGTCGTATGCGGTGATGCGCAGACGTGGGTCATACACCAACATGCGCTGCAGTAGATCAATGCCCTCCTCCTCCAGCGTGGCGATGACATTGCTGAGCGGTGTTGGCCGCCACTGGGGAAAGTTCACATTGTGGTGCGAAAGCGACGACACGCCGCGCCACGTCGCCTCGGAGGGCGTGCCAAGGAGCTGAAATATTGCGAATAGTTGACTGATGGCGGTGTCACCGGCAAAAAGTGGCGAGCCCTTCGAAAGCTCTGCCATCACACAGCCCAGCGACCACACGTCAACCGCGGGAAGGTAGTGGTTGTCTCCCAGCAACACCTCCGGCGCGCGGTACCACAGCGTCATAACCTCCGTGGTGTACGTCTGTAGGGGCACACGAAAGGCGCGACCAAGTCCAAAGTCCGCCAGCTTCACAACAGACTCGTCACGGTTGATAAGAATATTGCTCGGTTTGATGTCGCGGTGCACAAAACGGCGGCTGTGGCAGGCGTGAAGACCCTGTAGAAGTTGAAACATTATGCGCTGCAACTTACCTCCAACCAGTGGTGTCTTGCGCTGCTTCAGCATCCCTTGCAAATCCTTTTCCATGTATTCAAATATAAGCAGCAGCTTTGACTCCTGCAGCGAGACGTCAAGAAGACGCACCACATATGGATGATTTAACTCACGCAAAAGAGACACCTCACGCACCGCGGTTGCCGGAACCCCCTCATCTCTCAACTTGAGTGAAATACGTTTCATAGCAACAAAACGACCCGTTTGCCTGTCTAGGCACTTGTAAACAACACCATACGATCCCTCGCCAACTTTTTCTAATCGAACATAACGCTCCTGCGCATCAGATGTTGAATGATGTGGCCCCGACAAAACACGGTGTTGTAACTGCAAAGACGATGTATCGTATATTATTTCTTCCTCCGTTGGATCCATTAACACAATGCCCACAAACACCACCCGCAAAAAGCCAACACACACACACACTCTATATGTAATCCTCCTTACTATTATCCTTCTATTCCTCTATCTATAGTATATATATCTATACTATATATATATATATGTATATATATATATATATATTTTGTTTTCTTGTTCTCTTTATATGACAACTTTCACTAGCTAGAGAGTCACTCAACCATAAACTATCAAAGATTGTGTTACAAATAATAATAATACAGAAATTCCTTTTTAATATCAGTAATAACGATAGGCATAAAAATGACTAATAAAAAAAAAAAAAAGCCCCTCGACGTCTCTTCTAATTTTAAAATTTATACGCATATATATATTTTTTTGTTTGGTTGGTTTTCCTCCCACTTCTGCCACCACCACCCCTCCCCCATCCTTTGCCATTTTCTCATTCCACAAGTGTAATAGTCTTAATTTGCGCACCACGAATAAACCTAATTGGAGCAGATAACGACAATGACGCTGGCCGCTCTAGTTCGTTTATCTTGTCGTTCTCTGCTACAGCACACCAATTCTGCAACATCACATTGCAGTGGTCATCTACTGCCACCAGTGTGCCGCCAACAATTTCATCACCTACTGTTCGCACATGCACAAGCTTATCAATCCCATGAATAACAAACGCAAATGGGTCCATTTTTTTTTTTTTTTTTGCTTTTATTTCCTTACGCTATCACTGTTATTGTTTTTGTAATATACATAATATAAAATAATAATAATAATAAAAGCGTTTTGCACCAAAGACTCGACCAATGCACATTGAGGTACTCCCTCCACCCCACCCAGCCAGTCAATATGCCGACCGCCGTGTCCGGGGTATCCTCATGTAAATTTTCAATTTTGATTCAACTATAGCAAAGCTTAATCAGTAAAAAAAAAATAATTACTTACTATGCATAAAAATACAAACTATTCTCACTAACACAACAATAACAATAATTGCTGTAGTAATAATATATATATATACATTAATTTTCTATTTTCTCCGCAATTAGTCACTAGCAAGAGACATAACCCATCTAGCTGTCTCTCCCATAATGTCATCTAAAAGATTATCAAGCGCGTGCCCAAGGACCAATTGTGTAAGCCCCGCGCGGCGGCAGTCAACGGTATAAACGTTTTGCACTTTACACATATTGTCTTTGCCTCCTTTAAAAGTATTATCTTTACCGCTGTCCACTCTCGATTGACTCTGCAAGGATAAAGAAAACGTTTTGGATCCTCGCTCAAAGATATTTTCCCGAAGCCTAGACTCGCTGTAAAAGTTAGCGTTAAGAGACCCCTTGCGAGCACACTCAACGTAGTGGGACGTCAAAAAACGTAAATCGCTAAGTTGCAGACTTTTGAAAAAACGATGTGGAACTACAACATCAAAAGAACGCAATAAAATTTCCTCTGGAGTAAAAAAAGCCTCAGTGTGCCATAAAAACTCGTCCTGTTTTAACAACTTTTGCTTTGACGCAAAAGCAAAATAATCATATGAAACCCGTTCCGCCAACGCCAAAATACCCGCATGCCACTCATGCGTCATCTCCCGTGTAGGAACGACGCTTTCGACAGCCCCAAGAAGCCCACGGCGAAGCGCAGCCTCCACCGACACGTACGAAACGACGGCGGTGCTGCCCAACGCCTCCACATCAGCACCAGCCCGCTCCACCAAGTACGCAGTCACTGCATCCATAATGACACAACTGCCACTTGTCCTTTTTTTATCAGCGGAAGAAAGAGTGGGATCAACATCAGACGCGTCACAAAATCCCAAAATTGTATTCACAACGTTATCAGGAAAAATTCCAGCAAAACAAGCAGCGCCAGAAGACAACAACAAATCATTTTTTTCCTCCCTCAAAGACTCTAAAACAGATGCCTCCTTGCCTCTTGAAACAGTCTTTGCAGTAACTGTCTGAGAAGCAACAAAAAATGGAGCAGGTAAAATACCACAATCTCGGGCATTATTTGCATCCAAAACATTATTGGATAAACTACAGGAAGTCCATAAAGACTCAAAAACGCCTTCTTCGTTCTCAATAAAAGTCGCTTCTTCAAATGACTCGCCTTTACCTTTCACAAACGAACGTTCATCGTCAAAATTACAAGTCCCTGAATTCCAAGAATAACAAAAATCGTTAATAATCTCTGACACAAGCAATCCACAAAAATTCATAATGACCCGTTCATTTTTTAAAAAACACTCTTCCATAACAAAAACTCCTTCACCAGTACAAGTTGAACCCGCAGAGCACTTACCACACGCCTCCACACCTGACAAAGAAACAACACTCTTGTCACGTTTAGCTGTATCGGAAATGCCGCCTGCAACCAAATTATCACAAGAGCAAAAAAAAGAACCTACACAATTTGCAACAACATCAAGCCCCAACTTGCGATTCACAAATTCACGGCATTTGACATCAACAGCATCAGACAGACACTCACGTATAAAACACTCCGCAAAACTAGCTAAGGAATGTCCCAAAAGATTATTTTGCCGCAATAAATCACCGCAAAAATCCTTCCCTTCTTCGGCCCGACGCATGTTCTCCTCTTTCTTTAGCCTGCGCCTCATTTCCTCCTCTTCCTTCACCCTGCGCCTCACTTCATCTTCTTCCTTCAGCTTGCGCCTCATTTCTTCCTCGTCCTCCAACCTGCGCCTCATTTTCTCCTCTTCCTTTAGCCTGCGCCTCATTTCCTCCTCTTCCTTCAGCTTGCGCCTCATTTCTTCCTCTTCCTCCAACCTGCGCCTCATTTCTTCCTCTTCCTTCACCCTGCGCCTCATTTCTTCCTCTTCCTCCAACCTGCGCCTCATTTCTTCCTCTTCCTTCAGCCTGCGCCTCACCTCTTCCTCTTCCTTCACCCTGCACCTCATTTCTTCCTCTTCCTTCAGCTTGCGCCTCATTTCTTCCTCTTCCTTTAGCCTGCGCCTCATTTCTTCCTCTTCCTTCAGCTTGCGCCTCATTTCTTCCTCTTCCTTCACCCTGTGCCTCATTTCCTCCTCTTCCTTTAGCCTGCGCCTCACCTCTTCCTTCTCTTCCTCCAACCTGCGCCTCACCTCTTCCTCCTCTTCTTTTAGCCTGCGCCTCATTTCTTTTTCTTTCGCTTTGGTTCTTTTCATGTCCTCCTTTTTTTCATTTCTAATTCTGTACTTATCCTCGTAATTTTTAAGTGTTTTCCAATGATGTTTATGTTTGCTTTTAGTTGAAGGAGCTTCATGTCGCATTTGTCCTTCTTTTAAAAGATGACTTATTCGTAAAATATCATTCAATACAGGTTCCGCTCTATGACACTTCGTTTGATATGTACCCATGGCAGAATAATCGTTATTTCTATGATTATAGGCGTATGGCTTACTGAGCCTAATGTTTTCGTTACTATTTGTTTTTATAATTGGCCTACTTTGATTCTCATCTTTGGGTAGTGCTTTGCTTGCTGTTTTGTGATGGCATTCAATTTTGCTGTCCGTAAGCGGCAAAAATGTCTTCTGTTGTATATTTAAGCTATCGTCGTCCATGTTAGAAGTTCTTTGAAAATACTGTTTTTTATATTTTTGTATTGTGTTGATAAGTATCTTACCCTCACTAAAAGAATTTAGCAACAGTGATCGCTGCATCTCGCTCTTGTGAATAAGCTCTCGACGAATATGTGCCTCAGCAAGCACCACCGCAAAACAAACTGCGCAGTATTTTTTGTACTCATCGCTATTATGACTAAATGAGAATATTGTCTTTTGTGATTCCACCTCAAATACATGTTTTTGCTGTTTAATCCCTTCGCTGTCTGTAACAGGTATTGCAACATTTTTGTCACCACCATTATGCTCTACAGTTTGTAAAACCTTAACACCCGGCAAAGTTTCAGAACAGGCACCTGTTGCAGGGACCAAACCTTTACTACTTCCTAAAGATAGGGACAAAACTCGGTTATTCGTTTGATTTTTCATCTTCCTATCATTGGGTTTTAAAAACTCCTCTTGCGCCTTCCGTAGTTGATGTATTTTTCTCCTTAGTCGTTCTAGTTCTACTTTGCCACCACCATTTTTTTTAAGTAGTCGAAATTCTTCAATCAGCTCCCCCGTTCGCTGTATATCGTCAAGCACAGCAAGTGCATCGACATGCATGGCAACCTTGTTGGAGTTAAATGGGTGCATTAAACAAAAAAAAAAAAAAAAAAAAAAAAAAAAACAGTAATAATAAAACTACGCTTCTATTTTTGCGCACCTTAGCCTTTCTTTTTTCTTTTTTCTTTTTTGCTGTTCTGTACTAAACAAGCAACCAAGATGTATATATATATAATATATATATATATATATATAACGTTACAAAAAAAGAAAAAAAAAAATCGACAATCAAAAGCGTGGAACTTTACAGACCAAAATAAGCTAGTATACCTGCTTTAATAATCCATTTCTCCCACTTCCATCATTCACTCTCTACCAACTCTTTACAAGCAAACATAAAGATTATAAATAACCAGACACTTCCCTAGACCCTAAAAGCTAAAAAAAAAAAAAGATATGAATCCTTCACTCAGACGTTCCTTTATCCATCATACATCGACTGTTTAACTGCCCACAACCACCACACCTTTTTGTCCTCCATGGACAAAAACCTCATCCCATAAAGTTGGTAATTTCTCCAAAAAGGAAGTAGTAAGGGTGGGGTAAGTAAAGTTCAAAGAAAATAATTGCTGAAGCACAAATTCTAACTTTGTTTGTCTCTCATTATAAGACAAATTAGCAAGGTACAAAGGAAGAAACAGCCCCTGTATTGTCATCTCGTTAAAAATAAGACTTGAACCAGATATCATCAAACCAACACCGTTCTGTGCACCGTACGACACAACATTTCCACCACACTCAACAAGGTTTAAAAATGTGTCAAAATGTCGACCGCCGACAGCATTAAGATACAACGCAGCTCTAGCGTTACCCATTGCCTCCCGCATCTCTCTAGCCCCCTTCCCATTGTACTCAAAAACTTCACTTCCATACTTCGTGTGTCGCTCCTTGGACGCAACAAAGCGATCGCCTGGAGTGCCAGCAGTGAAAACTTTTATTCCACGCTCCTTCGCCAGTGCTGCAACGGCCAACGCGGTAACGCTGCTCCCACCATTTTGAATGATAAGCTGACCTCTTCGGAGACTGGCGTATGCGTCAAGAAGATGCTGAGCAACAAGATAATTAGAAGCATTTACAGCGAGAGAAACATACTTCGGGTCAATCTTATGTACCATCGTGTGATCTACAGCAATACGCGTAGCCCATGTTCCATTAATAGGTGCTACCCACACCATATCGCCCTCTTTAACACAGTGAGAAACGCCGGCAGCAATAACTCTTCCAATGCCCTCACAACCACCCACACGCGGAAAGAAGGAGTGCCGCGCTTGTTCTTGTAACCCATTTTGCCTTTGCGTACGCCCAAGTACAGAACCATTAACAACGGCAGCATCTACCCGATGAAGCGGGACACGCATCATCTCCACAACAACCTCTTCCGTTTTTGGAACCACATCAAAAGTTACTTCCTTCAAAACACAAGAAATTGGACCGCAACGACTATAACGCCAACCCTTTGAGGTAAACTTTGACATGTAACTTATTAAACAGCTTTTTTTTTTCAAGATACAGCTTAAAAAAAAAAAAAATTATAAAAATCAAAACCATGCGTGTTCAAACAAAAACAAATTACTTCAAAAACATACACAAATGTAAACCTAAATCAAAACAAGATAAAAAAAAATAATAATAAGTTTTAAACACTTAACAACAACACAACTATACGACTGTATAAATAATCACGTTATCCTTCACTTTAATAATACACACTACACCGCACGCTTGCAAGAGTACAGGAGGTTCTTCAAAGCCTTCACCTCCTTTTCACTCTTAATGGCGTTCATCTTCGATTGGTAGTGTTGCAAAAACAGTTGTGTGTGCTGCTTTAGCATCTCCTCAAGCTCACCGTGAAGTATGGGGCTGTTAAGTGTAAAAAAACGGATCAGGTAGTTTAATTCCTGCACGTACATGTAAAAAAACTTGTTTTTGGCAGCACCGTACATGATGCTCAAATCCTTGTGCACAAGCAGGTACTCGTAGAACTTCACGTACTGCACCTTCACATCATCCAGATACCCGTTCAGACACGCATACAGTGACACAATTGCGTTCATAAAATACGATGGCTGCTTCTGGTTAAAAAGTGCCACAAACCGAGCACCACGAATCATGGGAATTGTTTGCACCTGCTGCCCGCCCACGGAGTCAGCGGCAAGCTTGCGGTACTCGGCAAGAATGCCCTTTAGTTTGCCGGCGACGCCCTTCATGGCAACATTTTGAGCAGACGAACCGACACGCGACACGGAAAGACCAATATTCACAGCAGGCCGCTGGCCGCCAGTAAACAGCTTCGTGTCAAGATAAATCTGCCCATCGGTAATTGAAATTACATTTGTTACAATGTACGCAGTGACATCGTTAGAAAGCGTCTCCACGATGGGAAGAGCCGTCACAGAGCCACCACCCTTGCCAGGGGAAAGCATCGCCGCACGCTCCAAAAGGCGAGAGTGCAGGTAGAAAACGTCACCAGGGTAGGCCTCGCGCCCTGGCGGGCGGCGCAGCAGCAACGAAATCTGGCGGTACGCGACAGCCTGCTTCGAAAGATCGTCGTACACGCACAGGCAGTGGCGGCCACGGTTCATGAAGTATTCGCCCATTGTCACGCCAGCATATGGGGCAAGGTACTGCAGACCAGCAGGCTCAGCAGCGGTGGCCGCCATGACAGTCGTATACTTCAGCGCACCATATGACTGAAGAAGACGGTGGATGCGTGCCACATTGGAACAACGCTGCCCGATTGAGACGTAGATTGAAATGACGGCGTTCTTGGACAGGATTTGCTGGTTTATGCGCACCTGGTTAATGATTGTTGAAACAGCAATTGAGGTCTTTCCAGTCTGACGATCGCCCACAATCAACTCACGCTGCCCACGGCCAATGGGAATCATTGTGTCAACAGCCTTGAAGCCGGTAAGAAGGTTGTAGTTCACAGGAGAGCGCGACACAATGTTCGGGGCACCGGCGTCCACCTTGCCAACAGTCTGCTCCAGCAAGCTGCGGCTGCGCGTGAACAGACCAACGGGCACTTCATGGCCAAGCGGGTTCACCACCTTGCCAAGAACCCCCGCACCAACGGGAATGTGCAGCAGCTGACCCGTTGCCATCACCTTCTGGCCGGACTGCACCTCGGTAATGTTGTCCATCAAAATAATGCCAATGCGGCCATCCTTCTCCAAGTTAAACACTAGACCAGCAGCGAACGTTGTGGGGCTCACTTGAATTTGAATAATGGTGTTGTAAGCCACGCCGGGATTACCGGGAGCCGGAATAAGAGTGGCAATCGTGCCGTCAATTGAGTGCACGTAACCAATCATCTCTGTCGCCTTGAAAAACGACTTTTGTCCGGCGGCTGCAGAACCAGCAGTAGTGGTGGCGGCAGCGGCAGCCCCTGGAGGGGCCGTGGAGGCAAAGCGTGCGGCAATACCCGCGGCAAACTTTAAGGCAAAAC
This sequence comes from Trypanosoma caninum, assembly GCA_036321205.1. Taxonomy (NCBI): domain Eukaryota; phylum Euglenozoa; class Kinetoplastea; order Trypanosomatida; family Trypanosomatidae; genus Trypanosoma; species Trypanosoma caninum. Next base: position 3,758 of record JAWVMR010000056.1, on the reverse strand, counting down.
GACGCATACCTAAAATAAAGACACCCGACCAAAAAATAATAAGAAACCGTAAAACAAAGAAATACAAAACATAACACACTTCACAGCGCAACAACACATAAATTATATATATATATATACATATATATATTAGCAAAAAAAAAAAAAATAATAATAATAATAATAATAATAATAACAACAAAAACATATAACCAAATAATAATAATAAAAAAGGCGCGTAATAAAATAACGGAGAAAATCCAATTAGTTTCCCTACCATTTCCTAAAAGTTATCCGACAGCTTCCTGCGCAAAAAAAAGCCTCAGAACACCAACAAAGACACCTATATACGTATATATATATATATATATGCGAGTACTTTTGCTTCAACACCACTCAGCACTATATATTGTCTAAACAAATAAACCATATACTACTATTAAAAAACCTCCTTCACCAGCCAACGTACTCCATTATGATCCGTCTACACCGCACGCTTGCAAGAGTACAGGAGGTTCTTCAAAGCCTTCACCTCCTTTTCACTCTTAATGGCGTTCATCTTCGATTGGTAGTGTTGCAAAAACAGTTGTGTGTGCTGCTTTAGCATCTCCTCAAGCTCACCGTGAAGTATGGGGCTGTTAAGTGTAAAAAAACGGATCAGGTAGTTTAATTCCTGCACGTACATGTAAAAAAACTTGTTTTTGGCAGCACCGTACATGATGCTCAAATCCTTGTGCACAAGCAGGTACTCGTAGAACTTCACGTACTGCACCTTCACATCATCCAGATACCCGTTCAGACACGCATACAGTGACACAATTGCGTTCATAAAATACGATGGCTGCTTCTGGTTAAAAAGTGCCACAAACCGAGCACCACGAATCATGGGAATTGTTTGCACCTGCTGCCCGCCCACGGAGTCAGCGGCAAGCTTGCGGTACTCGGCAAGAATGCCCTTTAGTTTGCCGGCGACGCCCTTCATGGCAACATTTTGAGCAGACGAACCGACACGCGACACGGAAAGACCAATATTCACAGCAGGCCGCTGGCCGCCAGTAAACAGCTTCGTGTCAAGATAAATCTGCCCATCGGTAATTGAAATTACATTTGTTACAATGTACGCAGTGACATCGTTAGAAAGCGTCTCCACGATGGGAAGAGCCGTCACAGAGCCACCACCCTTGCCAGGGGAAAGCATCGCCGCACGCTCCAAAAGGCGAGAGTGCAGGTAGAAAACGTCACCAGGGTAGGCCTCGCGCCCTGGCGGGCGGCGCAGCAGCAACGAAATCTGGCGGTACGCGACAGCCTGCTTCGAAAGATCGTCGTACACGCACAGGCAGTGGCGGCCACGGTTCATGAAGTATTCGCCCATTGTCACGCCAGCATATGGGGCAAGGTACTGCAGACCAGCAGGCTCAGCAGCGGTGGCCGCCATGACAGTCGTATACTTCAGCGCACCATATGACTGAAGAAGACGGTGGATGCGTGCCACATTGGAACAACGCTGCCCGATTGAGACGTAGATTGAAATGACGGCGTTCTTGGACAGGATTTGCTGGTTTATGCGCACCTGGTTAATGATTGTTGAAACAGCAATTGAGGTCTTTCCAGTCTGACGATCGCCCACAATCAACTCACGCTGCCCACGGCCAATGGGAATCATTGTGTCAACAGCCTTGAAGCCGGTAAGAAGGTTGTAGTTCACAGGAGAGCGCGACACAATGTTCGGGGCACCGGCGTCCACCTTGCCAACAGTCTGCTCCAGCAAGCTGCGGCTGCGCGTGAACAGACCAACGGGCACTTCATGGCCAAGCGGGTTCACCACCTTGCCAAGAACCCCCGCACCAACGGGAATGTGCAGCAGCTGACCCGTTGCCATCACCTTCTGGCCGGACTGCACCTCGGTAATGTTGTCCATCAAAATAATGCCAATGCGGCCATCCTTCTCCAAGTTAAACACTAGACCAGCAGCGAACGTTGTGGGGCTCACTTGAATTTGAATAATGGTGTTGTAAGCCACGCCGGGATTACCGGGAGCCGGAATAAGAGTGGCAATCGTGCCGTCAATTGAGTGCACGTAACCAATCATCTCTGTCGCCTTGAAAAACGACTTTTGTCCGGCGGCTGCAGAACCAGCAGTAGTGGTGGCGGCAGCGGCAGCCCCTGGAGGGGCCGTGGAGGCAAAGCGTGCGGCAATACCCGCGGCAAACTTTAAGGCAAAACGACGCATTCCTATTGCTGTTATTTTGGAAGCACGTAATCTTTATCTCTTTTTCAAAAAAAAAAAACAAAAAAAATTTGTGTTTAAAAAAATACATCCTAAAAAAAAGCAATACAATTATATTATAGTATCTATTTAACTAATAGGTATAGATTTATAAGTATCTAGTTGTGACAGAGTGTTAGTTTAAGGCGTGTGTGTGATAGACACTGTTGATTCGTTTTGAAGCCATTTTTTTTGTTGTTAGAAGTGTTGATGTTTCATTATAATATGTGAGGAATATTGAAACCTCTTTTGTGATTTGGCTGCCAATTTTTTTGAATTTCCTCGACAAAAACTGAATCAGGCTCAAGCGGGGGAAATATGGAACGTCGGCCCAAAATTGCAAAAATTATAAAAAGAAATAAACATTTTGTAAGTGTGCGAAAAAAAAGTACAAATTCTTTTATTCCAATGTTGGCTATTGACAAGGAGCCAACCGCAAGATACGTGAGCTCACCCTTAAGTTTCTCTTTGCGATATGGTAAAAGGGCCTTTTGGTATGACCAATATTCATGCCAAACACTCGCACAAAGATCTTCACCAGTTATGTCATGCTGCTCAATATGTCGCTTCAAAGGCTCATCCATAAATTCGATGCGTTTGTTCATCAAGCCTACAAAAACAGAAAACGGTTTAATAATAATTTTTCTTAGGCCCATCGTTCAAGTACTACGTTTCCTATTAACTACTCTTGCACAAAACACTTTGTTAGTGTAATAACACACACACAAAAAAAAAAAAAAAAAAAAAAAGGCAAAAACGCACTGCAGCAGAAAATAACAAACCAGCAATAACTTACCCATAAGAAAAATCACCATAATTCATTATTATTATTTGCCAATGCTCTTAAAGGTAACCTTAGTACATTATCAATTCATTTTCGTGAATAAATACCAATATATTTTTTGGTGATCAATAACACGCACGCGGATTTGATGCCTTTTAAAAACCTATAACTTCCAAAATAACATTTAAAATGGACATGTGGTCAATATGCCTTAAAAACATACAAAAACCAGCCCAATTATAGAATTAACAGCGTAACATAGTTGGTAAAACACGCATGTCAAAATCATATGTATATATAATGCATAATTATAATGGTAAATAAAACAAATAATGCTAACTACATGCAGCAAAGAAATAAACAAACAAACAACAATGTCTCACACCCCTTAAAAAACAAAAGCACAACAACAACAACAACAAAAAAAAAAAACATCCACTACAATTGTCATAACAAGAAAGGCAAATAGTTGTTCAGCAGCACCTGAAGAAACAAATGTGACGGCATCTTAAAACAACTAATATTTTGCAAACAAAGAACACAAAAGGATAAAAAACAAACAAAATCCTTTTACTTTTAGCAAAACGCAAAAAATTTTCTAATGGTGTTTAAAAAATGTATATAATTTACATATATAAAATAAATATCAACCTCGGCAAGACTCAAACTTTCTTTTTTTTCTTTGCTAAAATAATGGAAGGGTTGTTAGCCTTGTCTAATGGCGGGGCC
>JAWVMR010000055.1:31694-61395 GCA_036321205.1 Trypanosoma caninum | reverse complement strand
GACAGTCATTGTGTAAGCGGCCGAAATATGTATGCACGCTGATGTAATTGCGAACGTACGCATTGCTATGAAAGGTATGTGTGTTGCCTTTAATGCTGTGTGCCAGGTGTAAAAAACTATCCTTGCAATCCGCACTGCAACAATGAGCGTATTTGACAAAAGGGCTGCTGTGTGCCAGGCCGTTACTAAAACCTTTGTTTTCAAGACACATAAAACAACAAAAACATTCAAATCAAGTACCTCACAAAAAAAAAAAAAATAAAAAAAAAATATATATATATATATAAATGTATATATTTTAATACTGCTGTTATCAAATCTTTTTCCACATATAAATTTTAAAATTTCAAATATTTACTTAATTTTTAAAACCGCTTGTTTTTTTTTTTTTTTTGGGTGTGTATGTGCGTGTTTTCTAATTTGCAAGTTCACAAATACGCATGTACAAATCACACATTTTATTTCTTTATTTTGCCTTTTTTTTTTTTGTAGATTTCTGTGCTCTGCAAAATATTAAATAAATACTTACCCATTTTCTTTTCACCCAAATCATTTATTTCTTTTCAAAGAGCAATATGCATTGATTCTCTTTCAAAAACATAATTTTTTTTTTCCTCAAAAATTAACAGATACATATATATTTTGCAAACTAAGCACCCAAAATAACGTTATTTATCGGAATAAAAATAACCTTGACAAAAAAGCCTAAAAAACCCATAACGACAAACCCAATTAGTGTCGCCATTCCTGCCGTTGTAAACTCGCTGTAGTTTGGTTTTTGGCACTTACGTACAAGCATGCGACTGTTGCGGATAAAAGCCGTGATTGGGTAAATAAAAGCCTCATCAACAAAGTCCATTTTTTTTTTTTTTTTGAGTCGTAAAGCGTAATCGTATAGAATTCCTGTAATTAAAAACTACAAAAAAAAAAAAAAATAATAATAAACAAACATAAACAACAATTCCCCCAGCAGCAAAAAAGCTGAAAAAAAAATTCGGCAAAACCAACAAAACTAAGTACTTAGTTAATGCTTACATACATATCCGTAAAAAAATATATATATATATATAATAATAATAATAATAATGATAATAATAACAATAAAAGAAAAGCTGGTGAACGATAGTCTTTATTCAACAATAGTAACAGTAACAAACAGGCGGTCGGACACTTGCGCATACAGACCATTATTCTGGTTGAATTAACCGTGTCCACTTATATTAACCACTTATCTTTCTCTCTCTTTATATATATATATAATTTCTGTTCATTTCCTCTTTTTATTTATTTTCTATGCTCTCTAAAAATGGTGTATCACGCACATTCCGGCTACCAATGAACTTCAAAAACGTGTGTATATAAACGTATTGGCAATAACACCGCGAATGACACTAACAGTGTCCCTCCTCCTTCATTCCATTTTACTTACCTACACTGTCGAGCAAAAATACGGCAAACAGGCTGTTCTTTTTTTTTTTTTTATCTTTTCAAACACCTTCTTTTTTTTGTTGTTGTTGTTCTATATGCCTATCCTTTTTCACAATTTCTCCGTCGCATTCATTTGTGGCTTCCTTTATCCTTCTGTCGGCGTCTTTATCAAAAGTTCCATAGCTTTCCACAAGACCGCTTATTTCAGCTCTTTGTTCCCTTACCCACCTTCTCACTGCACTCGCCGTAGTAGGGCTCAACTTCATTCTATCAGCCAGATGTTGGCATTAAGTCACCCGCGTAAAACTCCTCCTGCGCGTCAAGCGCGGGGTTTTCATCCTGCTGCAACAGCGGCTCAACCCTCGCGTCGTGGTTAGGCAGGCAAAAAAAGACAATGCTGCAGCGGCTGCGCCCCTCCTTCACATTCCTCACGCGGTGCGGTGTGGCCTCCAGCAGCCCACCGGTCCACTTTTCAAGAAAAATGCCCGCGTTGACAAGCAGTGCGTCATTAAGAACAGGCACTGCAACGTACTTCTCCTCCTCATCGTCCCAGACCTCAAGGCCACCAAGGGCATCCTGCGCGAGCAAGGTGACGGTGCTCAAGTCCTTGTGCGTATCCAGGCGGATGGGCAGATCGCTAACATCCGCCCCGTCCACATCCTTGGGCAGCAACGGCTGTGCAAGCGCATTTTTGCGCCGTAGAACATTTGCCCCGCGCGGGTTTGTCTCGGAGCGCGCACTGATATTCACCCCATTAGTGGGGCGCCGCGCCTGCCCCAACTGCGGGTAGTACTTCGCCTGCAGGTCAAAGTCCAGCCTGTTGTGAAACGGCGTGAAAAAGTCAAGGTCGTAGCCGCTCGCGGGATCCGGGCCGCCCTGCGGAATCGTCGGACGGACGCCCAGGCCGCAGCTGATGTGCCGCAGGACGTCAAGTGAGACCTCGGCGCAAAGGTCGTAGTACGCCAGCATCATTTCGCGGTAGTCGGCCATAAATGTGTCGCTGCCGGGGCCCCCAGCCGCGGGAAGCGGGTGGTTCAGCAACACGTTCCACGGCGTCGGTCGGCTAATGAGCGGCCTAAACTCCTCTTCGCACCACCCACTAAGCTTGTAATACGACTCGCGCAGCTCTGCCGGGTTATCCACCTCACGACCGACGGAGAAGCACTCAATAGCGTCATCCACTCCGCTTGCACCAACGTAGCGATAGTAGCCGCGGAAACCAGAGGATGTCTTGATGCTTTCTAACTCGTAGGACGAGATGGGCAAGATAGTGCGCTGGTGCGTGTCACGTTTAGAAATACTCGCTGTAGTTGAGGAATTTGAAAGAGGAATGTCAAGAATATAACGCTCAAAGAAAATTCGACTATCGCGATGAAGCTGGTGCAAAATTTCCTTCTGTATAAACGGATGTTGTACATAGCAGTAGCCATGCTGCTGAAGAGCCTCCAGTAATGCGTTACTAGCAGTCTCAGTAACATTTTCAACACCACGGCCTATTTTGACAAGTGTTGAAAAATGCTGAAATGTGCGGCGCATCTTTTTTTGCCTCTAATATATATCCCTCCCAACTTATGATACCACTAAAATGCTGTCCGCTATTGCTTTTTATTTTTTATTTTCTTGTTTCTAAGATATGTTGCGTTTATATCTGCGCAAGCACTCTGATATACTCAAAATTAACGTACCATATACATACATAGTTAAAATAATAATAATAATAATAATAAAGCAGCAAAAACAACAACATATATCTTTTATTGTCCTTACAAACAATTAAAAACAAAAATATAAATTACAAACAAATAAATGACTAAAATAAATACTATATATTATTTATAACCACTAAGCAAGCAAGCAAACAAACAACAACAACAACAACAACAACAAAAAAAAAAAAAAAACACTATTTACAGCAGCCGCAAAAATAAATACACAGACAAACGCGCAGACAAAAACACAAAATTTGGCATATCACTAAGGCAAAAAGGGCAGTGTCGCTTACTCTTTAGGTTCACCACGCGTCTTTGCGTAAAACTCCTCCAAGTCTCGCTCGACTCTCTCCATTAGTTGCTTCTGCTTGCCCAGCAGCTCATCGTAGTCGACAACCGACTCGTAAAAATCACGTCTGCAACTATACGGCAGCGGCAGCGACTCCTCACGCGCCTCGTAGCGGCTCAGTAGCTCAGCGCCCTCTTCACCGCCGATTGCTGTTGCAAGCTCCCGCAGCAGCGCTCCCCAGCGACGCGAATACATACGATAATTGTAAAACCTTTCTCGCTCGCTCTCATCAAGCAGCCGACTAGGAAAAAGACGGCGTTGTACCACAGGTGCCTCGCAGTCCCAGTAATCCTGACCACTAAACTTGTCACGCTCACGCAAGTCACCGTTGGGGAGTGATTGAAGGGTAAAGCGTGGCCCACACTCTTCCTGCCGCTGCTGGAAATGATGATGCTGCTGTTTCTCCATTAACGCGTCAGTCTCCAGCGAGGGTAAGACAAAAGGTCGTCGCTCCTGCTGTGATTCATCACCCTCCTCCGGCCGGGGTTCTGTGGCAGTGACTAAAGGCATCACTCCCTTCTCAGTGCGACTTTGCTCCTTATGTGGTGTGACCAGCGACGTCACAATGTCCAGTCGACCTCTGTGCTCCTTGGCCTCAATAACGTTTGTGTCGGAAAAGTTGTTTATTAAATGAGAAGGGATCACCACTGGAGAAGGCTTGAAGTGTTTCTTTAACTCCTCCGCGTAATGCGCATAACTCACTGCGGCTTCCTCCAATTTCTTGTTATAGTCCCCCAGCAAATCATTGTATTCTTCCACAAAAGGCACACGCGCAGCTGATGTCGCCGATGACGTAAGCATTCGCTTCACAGCTGACAGTGATAACGGCTGCTTGCATGGTGCTGTTTCCATGAACTCAGTCGATCTCCTTCCTTCTTTCGCCGCAATATCCTTCTCATACCCACCAGGTATTTCACGAAGGCTTTGTTGACTCGCAGCATGCCCACACGAAGAAATTTCAGTTCCATCCGCAGCGTGTAACTCAAAAAAACAGGAGTCAGATGGTACATTCATGTCAGTCGCGCCCTTTCCTGCAGTTTGCCCGTAGCCGTCAAAAACTGGCCTCGCGTTTAGCAAATCTTCGCCGTGTTGCAAAAAAAGCTTTTTGTAGCAATGATTTGTTCTTGCCGATTCACCGCCTGAGTTCTGCGGTGTTGATAGTAATGGTGGTGGGAACAGTGATTTAGGGCTTCCCCCCTGACTTAGTGAATGAGACCCCCCAGCAAAGTCCTCTGACAAGTGCTGTACCTTAGTTGCAACATTCCGCTGGTCATGCGATGTATCATGGCGGTTAGCAAAAGCAGCGTCAAAGATAATGTTCTTATCTTCATAAACACTCTGTGGATCTTCCTCACCCATCTCCAGAATAATAACAGAAGTTTCGCTTATAGACATAATTTACATTAATATCAATATAAATATATACCTATAGGTATATATGGATATAGATATATCTGTGGCAGTTCACTTTTTTTGATTTGTACAATGTCTTTGCTACAAAACCCCTTTGTTAGATTCCTTATTAGAAGTCAGCAAAAAAAAAACAATATATCTATATATATTTCGTCGCACAAAAGACATAAAAAATAAACCCTCAATTTCTATACATAATATCTGTTTTAATCAATATATATATATATCATGTAATAACAACCCACCTTATTGCTTTTTCATTTTCCCCTTTCTCGTTATATATAATACCTGTACGTTTGTGGTTTCTTTTTACTCCATCACCCTTCAAAAAAAAAAAAAAAAAAAGCCAACCTTAACTACCACCACAATCATCACCACTACCAGCGCCGCATCACGTATGTATTCCAGTACTCCTTCGCCATCTGCGTGTAGTTGATCCTGGCCATCTCAAGAAAACCCATCTTATGTAAATTCAGCCGTGGCCGCGTCTCTGGAAATCGCCGCTTCGCACCGTCAGCAGCTAAAAAGCGAAACATCGTCAACCCGCGTTCGCTGCTTTGCACCGCAACGGCAATTTGCTCCGGGTCCCGCAGCTCCGCGCCCTCGCGAAACTTCTGCCGTATAATAATGACAAAACGCTCATTCATTTGGGCATGTTCATTCAACTCACAAAGCGCTGAAGGAGGGCAAAGAACCGCAATTTTCAACCACTGTCGGTAGGCCCGACACACGCGATATGTGTGGGGAATTCCAGGAAGATTTGTCCCCGCCTTCTCAATGATATCGGCGTGCACAGGCGCTACAAGTGTTTTTTCAAGCCCAACAAAAAGACACAAACGCGAAGCCCGCATTACTCACTACTGTGGTTATTCCTATTTTTGCCCTTATATTTTTGTTTTGTGCTTAGCACTGGCTATAGATATAACGGATCACAGACACCCTTCTTTCCCCTTTTTTAAGAACTTCAAAATGCCCCCTGCAAACACAGCTACCAAAAACGCAAAACAAAAAACGATACCAATAGTAGTAATAATAATGTGTTACCAAACAAAGTAACATTTGTGTAAAGTTATAATATACAAATAAACATACATTGACCTTTTTTTTTCAGTTTCCCAATAAAAAATTTTTTTTTTTTAATATAGTTACAGTTGTAATAAAGTGCAGCATTTTTATTTACATGTGTCCATTCAATAAACAAAATCAATGATCTTTTTTCTTACATACCCCAAAACACATATATACATAAGTAAACAAATAAGTAAATACATTTATTTATTTTGGATATCTGTCCCTATATTTACCTCTTAACCCTTGTTATCTTACTTATTTTATTTTACTTTTTTCGTCAGTGTGAACAACTCTTTCTTTATATATATATATATATATTTCTGCATCTATACATACCACGCGTGCCAAACCTTCTACACATTTTATAGTTTCATGACGTTTCACTTGAATTTTCACTGTTCTCTCTCCCACACACAAAAAACAAAAAACAAAAAAGACATTTTTTTCTTTTTTTTTTTGTTTGCTTTTCTCTAATCTGTAGAACCAAGCAAAGCGACACCACGCATGCGCCAGTACGCATCGTCTTCTGCGACAGGAAGGTTTACATCAAAAATCCAGTAAAGATCGGAGCGCGTTGGGTATTTGTACACGGGGCAGCGGTAGTACTCCTGCTTTTTCTGTTTCTCCTTTAGCTGCCCCGGCTTTACAAGTGCGGGCTGGTGAGCCTGCGGAACGTCCTTATTGTACGCGGAAATAAGCAACATCGGCAGCTCGCGGAACAAATCGCCTGGCGGCGGGTCCTTAAGACGCTTGTTCGTCTTATCCCACATCGCGCTCTCAAGAAAGAGGCCGTAAATCACAACCTCGCCCCGTTCAGTTTTGAGGTCCTCTGCCTTTGGCTCCTGATTCGGGCGGTACTCGGAGGACCGCACCTCAGTCCGCGTCTCAACCTTGTCGAGCGCCCACGGCACCGCATCGTTTGCATGGCTGCGCGTGATCTCCTGCCGCACAGAAGTCAAAAAGCCCTGCGGGTTAAAAAAGCCCGAAAGCCAATAAACCGGCGGACGGCCATTACGCGCCCAGCCGTCAAGCTGCTCGTAGCGCCGCAGCACCTCCCCGAACCAAAGTGATATGTTCGGTGACGGCCACCCGACGGCCACCCAGGACGGCGGCACGCGCGCGGCGTAGAGGTAGTCCAGCGCGTCCTGCAGCACCGGTGTGAGAATTATCGTGCCGGCGACGGCGAGCTTCAGGTCAATGCACGTCTGCCGAACGACGCGGATGGTGACACTCAGCCGGTCCACCTCCTGTCCGGCAAATATGGAGAGCGGCTGGCGGTCCGAAAGGTGCAACTTGCGGTCTATGACCCAATTTTCTGGCAGCTGCCGCAAAAAGTTATCCGCCATGCCCAAAACTTTTTCCTCGCGTGTAACACCGCCCTGAGAGACAGCGTCGCGTGGCTGGATGTCAAGAATCGTTGTTAGCGCCTCCTGTGTCTGGCGTGTGCAGTATGTGATATCGGCGTTTGAATGCATTTGGAATACCTCTGTTGCGTCCACATCAGGATACGTCTCGCGAATAAACTCACGATGCCTGTTAATATCATCAAAAAGTGGAATAACGTAACCAGGGGCAAACTCCATAGCATCATTGGTCGAGTTAGTAACATTAACAGGATGACCACTACCACCAGCACCACCAGGGAAAGGCTTTCCATCGTTTGCAACCTTCACATCACGCACTTTATCCGGATTTGTAATACGGTAATCGTACAGAAATTCTGTAATGGCCTTAAAAAGAGCACGGTCATTGTTGTCTGTGATGCGGCCACCGTACTGAATGTCAGCCACCATATAACACACGGTGTCACGATTTACAGGATTTTTAAGTCCCTCACCAATCGTTGTCATATGATTAATAAGAAACTGCACAGAGGCGGTCCAGTCGCCTTGGTTGAACTCATATGGCACACTAAAGCCAATCGGACCAAACTTGCGCCGCTCAACCACCAAAGAATGGAGAAAACACTGAGTAAAAAGCATAGGTTTCCATTCAGGGCGACGAAACATCTCAAGATAGTCTTGCGACAACCACGAGTATGTACGCACAAGGCCGGCCTTAATACCTTGCGGAGGCTCATTCGTCAGTTTAATAGACATTTGCAATAATCCAATAGGAAATAAATTGTGAGGCTCTGTTGTAATCCACAAACGCGCCTCCTCATGTAACTCCACCTTCTTCTCGCCAGGAAGCATTTGTTGTCGCAGTTTTTCTTCCAGTTGCGTAAGAAAAGGCAAACCAAGGTGGCAATTCTGCAGCAACGCCCAGTCACCATGACTCCACGCATTGCTTACAATGTTCATGGCTGCCTCCTCTTGTCCTTGACCCATGGAAATCGGGAATATCTTCTTTTTCAGTGACTTAGCCGCCGCCTCAATAAGTGTCGTTGGATCAGAACCCTGAGACAGCAAAAACACAATAGGTGTCATTCCGTTGGTCTCTTCTACAACGTCGTGAAGGTCTAGCTGCTGCGGCTCTGCAAACTCTTTGCCAAGCGTTCGAGCAACATATTGGGTTGCGGCAAGCATCGTGCGGTCTTCACGAAGTGCACGTATAAGAAGAAGACGCTCAAAACTGTCAAGTTTTTCATTAATATCTGGCACGGGAATGTTTTCAATGGAGTCAGAATCAATATACTGCCTCCACATTTGTTCATTGCGTATAATAAGATCTGGAACCTGTTTAAAAGAGCGTGGAACCTGTTCTGAGAGCGCAAGAATATTCGCCCACGTCTTCTCTTTCATCCATCCAAACGGTTTAGATCGCTCAACTTGGATTGCGCCACCACCTTTTAAGAAAACGTCAAAAGCCGTGGAATCTAAAAGCCCCGACTTCATTTGAATTTTGCATGCCATTAGCAACACAAACAACAGTTTGTGTTTTGAAAAAAGCATACGAATAATGTACTTAAAGACAGACATCGTGAGATAGTCAATTATGCATTGAATGCGTCTGCTTGTAGCAGGATGATGTTCAGAGCGTTGAATAGAGCTGTCAAAAATGCCGTCAAACTGAATCAGTGAAGTCTGGTACATGTTACTAACAAGCGCCATCTCCACAACAAGGAAGTATAGCACAGCACCACGTGTCGCCACGGGACGATACTCTTCACACGCTCCAGCAATGCGTTTCCTTGTTTCAAGCGCAGTAGCCAGCTTTTCTGCAATCTCAGCGGATGCATCTTTTGTTTCCTGTAAAGTCTGAATAAGAGCCACATCATCAATAAGATTGCCCTGCGACTCACTCAACTGCTTTAGCAAACGGTCTTCAAGATTCTTGCGTCGTTTTTCATTGCTGTTGATGTCCTCTGACAACTTTGCACTCTCCTCGTTTAGCTCTGCCTTCTCACGGCTGATGACCTGTGAAAGAAGCTGCTGCTCCAGTCCCTCCATTGTCACAGTAAAGTCAATTACAAGACTCTTGGCAAACATCTCAGGTGTGAAACTTGGATTTGGCAGTTTGGTTGTTAAAAACATAGAAAAGTTGTCATTATAGTTCATCTCTTCGCCAGCGACACGAATAATTTGCGTCTTTCCACTACGCACTACCTGTTTTTCCAGTACAGGATCAATCATAGGATCAATATCCTCTTGCACATTCTCAATAATTAGTGGTTGACCCTTGTCAAGCTGTTCCTGCAAGTACAAGGGAAACGTGCGATCGCTCATTTGGCACAACCTACTATTCATACGCTCCAGGCGCTTACGAATCCAGTTCAACGCCTGTCCTTGTGGATCAATCATCAGCGGGAACTTTGCACTCGTTGTGATCATAATGGCGTTTTGTACAGAGTGATCGTCTGCCGGAAGTCCCTCAAGCTGCCAGTCAGATATTGTCGTCTCGTCAACAAGAAACTTTACGATGTTAATGTCGGACGTCACGGGAATTTTTAGCTCCTTGCATTTAGTGTAAAAGTTTTTGTACAACAGCTGCTGGCGAAACTCTGAATTAAACGGACCACAGTAGGATATAAACGCACAACTCAACGCCACATCACCTACGAGTCTTTCAATAAGCGATTTAAAGTCATTGCTTTGCTGTGTCCAACGCTCACGTTCACCAGATAAGGCATCTATTAGCCCGTTAGCACTGTCCATACGCCGCTTTGTATGCATGGCGTCGTCCTCAAGTGCCTGCTTCTTGGCATTCTCTTCAGCTAGTTGCTGGTTGTAGCGGTCCACCTCAGCCGTCACACGTGCAAGCTCTTCCTCTTGTTCCTCTTTCTTTTTGTTTGCTACACGAAGTTTAATGGTTGCAATGCGCAATTTTTCTCGCTTAGGCGCAACAATCTTTGCAATGTTAATGTACTTGTACATACTGCGAACCCATGTACATAAACCTGCAATGTTACCAGACGCCTTGCGCGCTCGTTCGTGTGTAAAGTCATCCATCCAAAGATATGGTAGCAACAGTTCGCACGTCTCCTCGTTAATGTAATCCTTTTGGTTCTCACCAAAAGAGAAGAGCGCATCAAGTGTGTTGGAGTCGGAGGCAAGCTGGCGGCCGCTAAATTCCCACGAGTCGTTGATCCACAACACCCCTTTAACTTCTTCCACTCCAGGAGGCAAAAGAGGACGATGCAGCAACACTGACACCGCGTCAAAAATACGTTTAATAAGTGCTGGCGGATTTGCCAATTTCTTTAGGGTTATAAAATCGTTTGACGTGATGGAGTTAAGGGAAGAAATGGCCTCAAGCAGGGCTGGCTCGGCTGCCTCGAGATCCTTCTTGGCCTCCGCCTCACCCTCTGCCACAATCGCCGCGTCGCGTGCCACACTTTCCTTAACAAGCTCCACCTCTATACGCTTTTTTTCCGCCTCAGCTGTGCAAATCTCAATTTCACGCACCAAAGCGTCCGTCTCTTTACGTTTGTTCTGCAACAGTACCTCTTTTTCCTGCAGTTGTGTTCGCATCACCCGCACGTCCTCACCGGCCTGGTGAAGTTTCTGCAGGCCCTTGTTTATCTTGCTCGCGTCTTCGTTAAGCTCGTCAAACTTCTTCTTGTAGACGGTTCTATATGAATCAATAAATCCAAGATATGACTTGGGCGTGCTGTATACGGAACGGCGATAGCGCGTTAAGTAGTCTTCAGATTTTTTTAACATAAGAGAATGAATTTCTGCCATAAGCTCCACCAGTGACTTCTTGTGTCTATCCTCTGTTGCCATTTCAAAAGACTTTAGTGTGCGGGAGGAGACATCAAGAAGGGCCTGCTTTGGCCATGGAAAAAACCAGTTGATCATACATGAAGATACCAATGCTGGGAACTTGCGAGCACGCGTGCGAAATTTATCACCAACAGGTGAGAAGCACAAAACAAAATGAAGCCGCTCCCGAACACGATTAATAAAGTAATTCCATAACACCTCGTTCATGTCATCAAACTTCACAAAAGGATCTTTTTTCATAATAGGTCTAATATCATTGATAGCTGAATCACGTTGATCAGAGGCAAAAAGACCTGCAATCTCACCATTAGACAAAAACGAGTTGATGTACTCAAGAAAAATTTCTTGCTTAATGTCATTATCTGTAAATAGCATTGTTACTGGTCGCTTTAAAGCTGCAGAAAGGTATTGCTCACGAATAGCGTCAAATAATTGGTTAACACCAAACCCTTTAAAAAGCACCAGCGTAGCATAATCATGGCCGTTCACGTATGCCGCAAGGCGGGTGAGAGATTGTTTGCCACTACCGCCAACACCAACCAGTAACAAGTTACCACGGGGCATGGACAACACACGCGAAATACGAGAAACATTCTTGACAGCAGCCTCAAACAAAACAAGATCCAATCGCTTTGAGCGACTCTGTTCATCATGTGCTCGCATAGCACGCAATAAGTAATCTTGCAAAACTTCTATCGACGGCGCTGGTTCATAAATTCGTGGCGCTGGTTCTGCAAGTTCACCAGTCTCTGGATCAATAATTGCATCCCGCAAGTAGTTCGCCATGTAGATCGGGTCACGCACCTGTTCAATCACATCTTTATACGGCGTTGGTGACAAATGCTGAAAAATACAATCTTGTATGTTTTCGTCAAACCAACGCTTGTCACTCACAGTGTTAAGTTTGTCACTAAAAACACGGGAGCACTCGTGTCTCCAAACACGAACAAGTACCGCCGCATCGGTAATAATTTCCCACGGCTTACTGGTGGAACGCTTTTCGGGACGATCTGGATCGTCGAACATACCAGCCAACATGACACCCTGTGTGACGCGTGAAAGATCGCGTAAGTTGAAAAAGTAATGGAATTTGTCAGGAGTCGGTAACATCCGCCTCGCAATAATGCGCCAAAAGTCAATAGTCATCTGCGTCAACAGCTTTGCAATGTCCTGCACCCCACGTGAGTAGTTGTCATTGGAAAAGCGTCCCTCAAAGACAACACCAAAAATCTGCTGTACGGAACTCTCCTCTGGAAGTGGAACGTTAAACACCGAAAAATGTCTTTTCAGACGGTTGGGGATATCGTTCTTGCCGCCGGATGGGTGTGACATTGCGGCCATGTATACAAGCCCTCGAAGCTCTTTTCGGCGTCCAGCACAACCTAAATCATACACCATGCTTGACTCCACAACTTGCCGCACAATTTCATTAGTAATCTGGTCACCCCATTCGTTAATTTCTGGCATGTTGATATCATCAATAAAAAGCACCAGTGTTTCACAGTTCTTCGGTCCAAAAGTTGAACCCATGCGTTTTTCCGTTATGTCGTCCAGTGCATTGTAAAAGTTTTGTGGGGTTGTCATAGAGGAAAAGTTAAGTTTACGAAAGTTTGATGTCTCCGAGTCAGACTTTATCTTTAGCAACAGTTTTTCCATTGTTACAGTCTTTGACGTGCCACTGACACCAATCAACATTGTTGGCCGCTTCTGCAAATAGTTACAGTTAGTCAAGAAATGCAACCGGACCGAATCTGTCGTGGGGATAAAAAGCGTGGCAAAGTCTAACTTATCGTCACCCGGGTACTTCCACTTTTCAAGGAACGTTGACCAATGTTCCCATCTTCCTGACTTACAGTTCAGTGAAAAATCAAATATAAGGCCCTCCGAAATAGGCGGCAAGCCCTCGTAGTATTGTCGCACAAAAGAGTCAAACTTCACGCGATCCTTAGATTCCAACAATCCACCAAACGCCCACGACATGCTAAACCAAAATATCTGTATCGCAAGCTCATCGCTCACTGCCACACCATCGCCAACCTCCTCACCAAGTGCAACAGCAAGATGAAAGGCGTTCAAGACAAGATGGGCCACAGATGTCTTCATGACAACACTGCATTCCTTTTCATAAAACTCCGCAACTTTGGCTGTTATAGTGCTTTCTAGCGACTCACCTTCTGCAGGCAAAAATAAAGGCAGGATCTTCTCTGCAAGAAGTGCATTGCATGTCATGACAACATCAGAGGGCAAAATCTCCCCCTCCACAGTAGTTATAGCGCGCAGCCGTGATTCCAGCACAGGTTTCCAGCCAAGAATAACATCGGAGATGTAAATAATACCTGCACGAGAGACAGTGGCGGGCGAGGCATTCGCCAAGTTTTCCACCTCAAAGCAACACTTCATTGTATCAGTCATTTGAATACGATCGCCATTAGCTAGTGTGAGCAGCTTGTTGTCATCCAGCACCGTGTTAAGGTTCTCAATCCAAATGGCGTCAACAGGACCGTCACATATAATCCATATATTACGCTTCTTCGCATTACGTACAGCCAGGCGCCAAAGAGAAGAAAAGACACCGTCGTGCCAATCACCTGCAACGTCAATGCGACCAAACATTTGCGGTGCCGTGATGGCCTTTGGGTTCATGCGAAGTTGCTGGTGCGGCACGGTTGTGCGGCTCAATGTCTCTGTCATGACCTCATAGCACCGTGTCTTGCCACACATGGCTGGGCCAACTACCATGATGCCGTGACGCACCAACTTTGTTTCATATAACTGCAGCACCTTGTTCACCCACGGCGTCCAGTTTTGCAATCCCTTTTCCTTGATGACTTTGGCAAGTTCGCCCTCTATCTCAGGGTGCGTCCCCTTCACAAACTGCCGCCCAGGAAACATATCGCGCAACAACGAGTCGAACAGCTCAATGTCCTCAAACACCAATTTAGACAGGTTCATGTCGCGCAGTGTTCGCATAAAAAGATCTTCTTCATCCTTGCCAGGACTACGGCGCAGCACCGCGCCGGCAGTACGCAACACAGAAAGAATGTTACGAAGGCCAAAGTTGTAGTGGCGTTGTTTTGAAAGCTGCTCTTCGCAGAGTTTGTAAAGTGTAAAGAATTTTTTGCTCAGTAGGTCATCAAGACTATAACCTTGTGAAGCAAGTTTCACCTTCATAATTGTCTGCCTGTCTGGAATCATCATTGTTACACCTCGGAAAAGAATCTTTAGGTTTTCAGGCAACTCCTGTCGCCCTGCATAACCAGGGTTCATTGTTATAAAAAATCCTACGCCAGGCATGAGGTCTGTTATCTGCCCATCAATAAAAATAAACTTTTCCTTGTGTTGCTTCAATGCCTGTAGCACACAGCTGACCTGCTGCGCAACGACTGACAAAACAGGAAGATCAATACGGTTAAATTCATCAAAACATCCCCATGCGTTTGCCTGTGATAGACCGCGGATAATTTTGCCCATTGCGTGACGATCCAACTGATCAGAGCAGTTAAACACAACACAAAACTTTCCATACGTGCGGGCAAGATCTTTTGTTGTCTCAGTTTTACCTGTACCAGCTGGGCCAGCGGGCGCACCTCCCATGTACATTGTAAGCGCCTGCGACAGCGTAATATAACAGCGATCCGTCAGTGGGGTAATCACAAGACGCTCCTTGACACCAAGATATTCGTTACAATATTCCGTATCGGAATCAGCAATAGAAATAATGGTTAAATCACGTTCTGGTTTATAGTAAAAACGCGCCTGTTTAAGCCAATCAAAGTGGGTAAGTTCTTTGATAGAAGCCTTTTGAAGATCCATAAACACCTCCTGTTGGTGGACCTGAATTGTAATAAGCGTCTCAACATTTGTGCGCATGCGTTTTGGCTGCCGCTCAAGATCTGGAGACGTCGTCATGTTAACAAGATAATTCTTCACAGAGTCACACTTGGCGCGCGCAAAAGTCGACTCTCGACCACGCGCCCGCATAACGCCCTTTGTGATACACTCTGTCACATCAGCGGTCCAAAAGAACTGCAGCATAAGAAGCGATACCTGCGCCGGGTAGCGGTCGATGATGGTGCCAAGATAGTTCGTGTTGCCCAGCAGCGTGCTCAGCTCCGTGACGCTCGCCTTTACCACCTCTCTCACCGTGTTCGTCATGCCATCGCAAAGACGGTTGAGCCACTCCTCCACGTTGCCAACGCAGGGTGTGGGCTCCCGCATCATCAGCGTCTCGCCCTCGCCAGAGATCATCTCAACAATTTGAAAGTAAGGTTGAGCACCCGCCTCTTTCGGTTTCACACGCCCAAAGCGCACAGATGAAAGGCCGTCAAAAATTGAAGCCAAATGTGGCTGAATAGACTGCGGATCGCTCGCCTGCGACAAAATCTCCAATAACACAGTGTCTGACACAAAGTAAAAGCGCGGAAACAGATTTCGCTTCTGCTCCAAATACAAAGAAAGTTTTCGCTGACATTCATCAAGCTGCTCTTTAAGAGTTGGTAAATTTTGCAGCAGTTCATTTTCATAGCAGAATTCCAAGACGTTTGGTGTCTCATTCGCCTTATTCATAATCTTCTGCCATGCCTTGTCAATCATGGCAAAGCGCTTGGCTTCCTGCGGCAACTGCTTCATAATGTCACCACCAGCAAATACAGCCTCCAGATACTGCCATGTAAACTGCACCTCAACCCAAAGTGTTATGGTCTCTCCCACACGTACAAGCTTTTGGAGAAATGCTTGTATTGTGTCACGCATAAATGCACAATAGCGAGATGATAACATTGAGTTGATAGCAAGCGACGATTCATCTAATGCCTCCCGCTTTGCACTAGTATCATCACCCTTCAATATAATGGGACCACGATGTTTAAACTCAGAAAACTTAAGCTCCTGCTCTTTCCATAGGGCCTCCTGTGCTCGAAACTTTGTTTCCACCTCCGCCTCTCGCACTGAAGAGCTTGCTATGTCAATAACCTCATCCACAACCCTCAAAAGATTTGCATCAACCAAATTTTGAAGCTTAAACAAGTCCGGATCTGTGCGCCATTTATGTCCTGTAACCCGCATAATTTCCTTCCAGTGTCGTTCCACAACTGCAGGGTTCTTTAGCTCCTGAATCACAGGCTGCAACTCTATAAAGTCGTCAAGAATCTTCTTTAGTTCCACATACGCATCCCAGTCACGAAGTGACTTTGGGAGACGCTTACATTGATTAACAAATACACTAACCTCTTCAGCAATGGCATCAAAATCCAGTTCACACCACAATATATCGTTATACCCATCTACTTTTTGAAGAACGTTAATGTAAAGTGTGTAAAGCTTGTCAAGAAGCTCAAGTTCCTTCTTTGTCTTCACAAGCTCTGGATACTTGTGCAGAGGCAGACCAAAAAGCTCTTCACCAGCCATTAGCGTTAACCACCTGCGATATTTATCGTCAAACTGCCGCTGGAATCGCTTGAGCCGCTCCATCGCCTCCTGAGGCTTTAGTCCCTCCATCATGGGCCCATAGGCGTCATAGTCGTTCCGAAAAGCAATAACCTCCGCACTAAACTTTTGCACCTCCTGTGTCAAGCCCCTCTTGAAGGCAAACTGCATGCCGTTAATCTCGTCTGAGCGAACCTCCGCCAGTGCATGAAGCTTTCGCCACCTAAAACGAATATCCTCTACGCGATCAATCTCCTCCTTAAAAATATTCACGTTAAATCTCTGCAACAACGCATATGCCTGTTGAACCGGGTAGAACTGAAATTCCACCACAGACTCACGATCACAAATTTCCTGCAGTGTTTCCATAAGCATACGCAAGTCCTCCAGCTTCTCCTGGTCTGGTATTGGCATTGACAGTAAATGTGCCTCCTCATCCATCTTGTGCGTCAGTGCGTCAAGTTCAAGCTGTGCTTTTGTGTGCAGTTTGTTGGCAAACACCTCACGCCATTCTGCAACCTTCCGTAAAAGATCCGTCTTAAGTGGTTTGTTTTGCAGTGCAATACTTCCAATGTTAAAAACTGGCGTTAAACCTTCAATTTCCTCCTGAAGTGTCATATAATCACGCAAAACACGCTCATAGTCGTCAAGCGTGGGTTGAGTAGCAGCAAATGCTTCATATTTGACGTCCATGTTGCCAATCCAAAGGTGTTCGTACTTGCGAAAGTGGTTAAGATACTCCATCACCTGCTTCTTGAGTCCATATATGCCCCCTGTGAGTAAAAGCACCACCTTCACAACTTCCTTGTTTTTTGCAATTTCCTCAAAAAATGACGGCGTATCATCGCCAAGTCCTGACCATGGCGTCATGTATTTACTGCATGATAACACCGCAGTTGCACATTGATTAAGAGCTTTTTGCACCTCATCCAGTGAAGGGCTTAAAAACACATATGGCTCAACGTTAATCAACTGAACGTCTACTTCAAAAAACGGCTTTACAGCAAAAAGAAATGACACACGATTACTAGTACCAACGCGCTTTTTTAGTAGATTTAATGAGCGTGTTGTGCTAGTAAGTATGGCCTTAAACATAAGACGATTAAAGTGACGTTTGAGCGTCGCCACAGCCTCCCGAGTTTTGCTATCTAGTGTGGAAACATCACATGACTTACCTTGACTGGTAAGAATACATGCGACAACATCATCTACAGCACCCTCCACCTCGCGATTCTTCACGTCCATCACCTCACACTGCTGCAAAATGTGTTTTTCTTGCACCTGCACAAACTGATCAAGCAAAAAGTGGTCCTCAAAAATGTTCACAAGAAGAGTGGAAGATATAAGCTTTAAATTAACCTGAATACGGTGGCGAATAATGTCGTTCACCTTAGTAACAACAGCATCAAGGTCTTGAATTGTCTTTTGTAGCCGCTCAAGATATGCGTCAACGTTCAATGACGTCCATGTAAGTGTTGTTTCACCAAGAAGAAAAACGGCATCTAAAGCGTCAAGATTTGGCTGTAGCAGCGTCCGCGTAATGCCGACAATCTTGCTGCGAATGCCACCAGCACGACCAACAACCCGTTCATATTCCTTCACAAGGTAAGTTAACTCATTACAAAATGTTTTTAGCCGCTGCTCCTGCATGAGCACCATTTTAGCAGATTTTGGCACCTCAATGTCACCAAGCAACATCAATGCACGCGTCTCCTTGATAAGCTGAAAAATCTCCATGTCAAAGTTTACAAACAACCGGCCCTCATGACGAACAAGCAGTGTGGCGTTAAGACCGACTTTACTTGATTCAATAGAACGCTTCCATGCATCCACCCAAATCCCCTCAAACTCAATTAAAGCCATAGACACCTTGTTGTATGTGCGTATCACCTTCTTGCTGTCTTTTGTGTTAGCCATAATAGTGCGATTTGTCTTAAACTTCTCCATTGGTGACCTGATGTGGCGCAGTAACTGCCGGGACCATGTAATCGCACCAGCAACAGGTGTCATGTTGCGTGCAACAGGCGGATCTGCCTTGTAACGTTCATATATTTTCTGATCTTTCTCAAGCTCCATGCCGTAACTGTGAAATATCACAAGGTACTTTGACTCCAAATCCGCGGCAAACGTCTCGCTCTTAAGGATGCGTTGATACTTTGCAAGCAGCTGAAGAGCGTTATCAGTGGAGGTAATGTTTTCAAAAGATGAATTTATAGCTACTTGCATAGAAGTCTCTAGCTCTGCAATGCGTGTTTCAAATATTTTAAACTCCACATCAAACTTGTTATTATCGTGAATGTCAAGTATGTCAGTTGTCTTTCCACGCAAATGACCCAGATACTCTTCAAATCGTGGAATAAGCCCTTCCATTTGATCAATATTATATGTCTTCAACTTCATAAATTGATCAACTGTACCAAACACACTGATTAGCTTATCCACACGCTTCGTAAAAAGGTTAAAATGCCCCATAAACTTTAGTTCATCAAAGTCAAACTGCTTACCATCCGTTCGTGCAAGTATTGCCTGCGCTTTTTTGTATTCCTCAGTGTAGGCCTTATTACAGTCAGCACTCAGCTGCAATTGCCGTAAAAGCTCCTGAAGTGCTTCTGGATTTTGTCCTTGTTCCCATATGCGGCTACGCACACCAGAGGGATTAATAGCCGCTTTGCACGAAAGAACCATTGCATTTGTCATCTTGTAAAACAGCGCAGTCATGCACTCGCGTCTGGAGTAGTAGCGGGCAATCGTGTACATCATGCGGATATTGGAAATAAGCGAAGGAAGAATGCTAATAATTTGCGAAATGTTAGAGGAGTATAATACATCTAAATACTTGTCTAGGGATCGCAAGTACTTGACATTTTCTCGGGCCTCTGTCAGCGCGTCAGAGAGCGCCGTGTCGGCTTCCGTCCAACGCTGCAGCAGCGGGTTTTTCGCCTCGCGCAAGTATTGCACAGCGCGGGAAGCCTCGACCACCTCCAGCTGCTCTTCCACAAGACGCAACTTTGCAAGACGATTTTTCCAAAGATTAACCTCTGTTTTGGGGCCTGCCTGCTCGTTATTTAGCTCGTTTTCATAATTCGGCACCTGGGAAACAACGTCCTGAATAACCCTGATCCATTCTTCCACTGACGTCACGAGGTTGTGTACAAGGATTGGGTCGTTTATTCCGCCCCGTTTGTTCAGCCCGCCACTCTGCAGCAACCGCCATGTCTCCGCGTCAACAGGGGCCAATTCACAGCTATCACCCTGCAGCTGCAACAGCTCCGAAACGCGATCTGCGTAGCGCAAAAGATGGACAATAAACTGGTTACGCTCCGCCCCAGAGTTGTTGCCCCACTTGCTCAGCTTGTTGAACAGCGGTGTGTACACCTCAGTTAGAAGATGCTCAAAGCTCTGCAGCAGATTTGCCTCAAACGAGCCCATGATGACCTCCTGCACCACTTGCATCGGGTCCTTTACTCCAATCGCCTTGCCGTCGTTCTGTCGAATAGCATACACGCAGCGCTTCGTGATGCACGGGATCTTATCCTTCCCCAGATTGACAACGGATAGCACGTCCCCGCTGCCCTCAGGCTGGCCGGGGTCGGGTTGGTAAGTGAAGAGCAGCGCAGACGCCCCGCGGCCCTCCAGCATTTCGTGCACAACCATAAACTTCGGCGAGCCGTCGGTGAATGTCTGGTCCAGCAGCTGTGTAAGACGATCAGCAACATCCACATCACCACAGGAAAAGTAGTCCTTTATACGAGAAAAGATATACATGTGTCGTGCGTCAGAGCGCACGCAGAAGTTAGCATCTAGCTGCATATCCACAAATAAATTTATTTATAAATATATATGTGGATACCACACACCAAATAAATAAACAATCAAAACAACCTAATATATATGTAAATATATATATATATATATATTAAAGATTTTGTGATCAGCAGCGCAACTGTAAATCAATGTAAAACACACTCTTAACACAAAATAACTATTTAAAAAAAAAAATAATAATAATAATAATAACAACAAAAATAAAAGCAAACACAAAGCAACCTCCCCAAATATATATATACATGACATAGCATTTTTAACGGTGCAAAACCATGTTTACACCTCAAAAATCCAAAGATTAAGCAAACAAAAAAACAACAGCAAGTACAGTAGAACTAAAAACAATACATTTCAACCACATGAGCAAAAAGAATAAAAAATTGCCAGTTTATATGCACACACAAAATCTTGCACAAGAAAATAAATAAAATAAAAAAACAGAACAAAAAACAAAACAGGTAAACATTTTTTTTTTTTTTTTGTGGTAGCAGTGGCAATAGCTATCACAAAAACAAAATCCCCAATAGTTCTATATTTTTTGCTTCCGTTTCCTTTTCCTTTTTTTTTTTTGTTCGTCCGTCTGCAAAACTCTAACAACTAAAAATAAATACAGCACACACCGCGCCCAAAAGAAAAAACAAAAATTAAGCCCGGCAATAAAACTATAACTCTATTACAATCGCAGCTCCTCCAGCATGTATCGATAGTCGCAAAGAACATTCCATAACAACCTTGGAATGCTGTGCACGCGACGTCGCGCCTCTTCTTCTTCGTTGGACTCTGGGGGTGGAGTGACCGCAGCAACTTTAATTTTTTTTGCACTTTTGCCTCTAGCAACGTTGTCATAATCATCACCATCATTGTCGTTATTATTATTGTTGCCGCCCGCAGAAATCATCTCGCGCTCAAACGGCGTGCGACACATCCGAACGCAGCGGTCCATCACCCAAGGCGGTACTACACGATTTGTCGCGCAAAAAAGAGCCACTAGACAGTTCCGCAATACCTTCTCTTCAAGATAACCAGTGTGAATATCATCTTGCTCAAAAAAGACGTCGCGCAGCCGCTGATAGTCACCGCAACAGGCACTCAATAATTCCTCTCGCAACAACCGATTCATTTTAACCCGCCCCCTGCGCACTCGCTCTTCGAGAAGTGTGGCATTTGCAACACCCCCAGAAACGTGCTGGGGCGTGGCGCGTGGCGAGGCAGCCTTTACAAACAACTGTGAGCTCTGTGAAGATGTGGGAGCGGAGTGCCGTGGGGCCGGTACAGATGCATAGCCATTATTGTCACTGTAGTTTTCGCACTTGTTGTTCTGGGGGGCGCCACTCTCAAGCCCGTCATCACACCGAACGCCCACATAACCTTCATGTACCAATAGAGATCCCACAAGTGAGACATAGTTACAGTGGTCCCCACCACCATTATTTGCGATGCCGGCATGAACCAATTCACTGATTTCACCCTCTGTAAGGTCGGGCGCAATAGCGTAAAGAGCACGACCAAGATGTTTGGACAAAATGAACCCCTTTTGTGCACGATCATAATTACTGCATATAGCTAACAACTGCGAGCACTTTCCGTAGAGCTTCTTTAATATTTTTTGCGAAAGGTGTAGTTTTTCAAATGGTTTGACGTCATCCACATGCTCTTCCATGATGTTTGAAGGCGTTGGTGGACGCGGTGGCATACCAGAGGGCAGCGGAGGCGGCTCTTGTCGGTTTTGTGCAGTAATGCCACCTTGTTTGTTTATGTCACGCGCAGCATTTAGGGCTTTACGTGACACATGTCCCAGACCGTTTCTAGATGGCACAAGCGAAACACGCACAACATCCGCCTCCGCTCCTTCCCTGGAGTGCAAACCCGAAAAAATGGTTTTATTTTTACCAGAGCCAAGACAATAGGGATCCTTCAGCGTAAAGGTATCGGTTTTAGATAATGTCGACAGTGGCGTCACACTTCGTATGCTTCCTCTCCTCACACAGCTGCCCTTGTTCACAGAAGAAACTGGAGCGTTACTACTGACAGAGCTTTCAAACGACAATAGCCTCCGGTGCCGCTGCTGCTGCTGTTGTTCTTGTTGTTGTTCTTGTCGTTGTCGACTGCTGATGGCGTGGCCCATTCTAATTGTTCTATTGGGCTCACTTCTGCCGCTGCTAATACTTCGTCTTCCACGGGCAGACTCACTGATAGATGCAATATCTCCACCAGCCCTCTCACCACATTCTCGCGCCGATGAACTGCAGCCTCGATTTGATAACGCTGTACGTCTAGGTAAGCAATACGCAAATTTTTTCGCTTGCTCGCGTGCCCGCGATGAGACGGTAGGCCTTAGCAGCCTTGCAAGGGCATTTTCAGCGGATTGAGGTGGAGATTCAACGCTCAAAGAGGAACAAGACGCTACAGCCACTGTTGATTCTTCCCTTCCTCCCTCAAAACGTCTCCCCACATCATCGCTAGCAAGCAATAGTTGCTGTTCGTCATCGTCGTTCTCCAACAGGTTCTCATCCGAAACTATGTGGTGCCCATTGTTAGCCTTCTCAACAACAGCCCCATTTATCAGGTCGCCATATTTCTCTTGGAACTCCTGCTCCAACTTCCTCAAAAAATCTTCCTCCTGAATGCGCTGCTTTTGCCTCCAGAGAATGTCCCTGTGCATTGCAGCATAGTCATTTATAGCCGGAACTGAGGCATTGTTGCCATCTCCAGAGCACATTAAAGACTCCGCAGTCGACGCACCTGCACTTGTAGTATGTTCCTTTTCGCAATGTTCTGTAACAGCATGCGAACATGGCGGCGGCGCGGTCAGTTCAGTCGATTGTCGAGGTTCTTGTATTACCGGCAAATCGTATGGATGCAGGCTTCGTGTTCTTGATGTTGCCACTGATAAATGCTCCTGCTGCTTACCGTTAGATAAGCCTTCTTCCGTCTTTTTTGCTGTTCCAGTAAAAGAAGAATACTGCAGCGGAGTCTTGTTTTGCGATGGTGTCGGCCCCAGCATCCCCGACTTATCCATATCCGGCGATGGGGAAACAGAAACTGAGTAGCCGGACACATGTTGCTTACGTGCCGCTGGTATTGCTGTTACTCCTTCGCCCTGAAGTGAAGGGGCAAAAGCGGATTCCATCGTGTATTTTGCGTTGGCCTCAGTGTGCACACTCGGTGGCGGACTAAAGCTGTTCATCTCAGCACAGGACAATAACTGCCGCCTTGTGGGATGCACATCTCTTGCAGACGGTGGAGTTGCTGGTGACGGCGGTGACAAAGAAAGACGAGGAGATGGTGTTAAATCTTCTTGTTGATGTAAGCTAACAGAGACTGGTTGCTCGTCCTGGTGTTTCAAACATTTTGTTTCGTCTTGATGACGCTGCATGCCTGATAGAGAGCCTTTGCTGTCCTTAAGGTTATGGTGCACAATGAGCGAAGCAGCAGTATTGTGCAAGGATGCTGGTGCATCGGCAAGCCAAAGAGTCGAGCAACGTATTCGCTCAATAAAGCTAGAACGCATACGTGATACAAGCATACAAAATTCTACCACACCCAAAACTCTATCGTCAACGCCTCCATCATCATTGTCTCCATCATCAAAATTATTAGAGGTACAGGACACATTGAGCTCTAGTGAGTCCGCAAGTGCCTCCAGCTCCAGCAATGGTATGTCAATACCGCGTTGACGAAACGCATTCCACACCTCTAGCAGCGCAACAACACCGTCTTGATCAGAATCTATAAGGCGAAAAACGTCACGAAGCGAAATTAAGTCCCCGCGACCAACTACTCTAGAATTGCAGGTATTGTGATGGCTTGCCACTACTTTGCTGTGCGGTAATGTTGCGTTTCTAAACTGAACGCTCCCTTGAGCAAACAATCTACTTTCATTCATTTCTGTCGCACGCCGTGCTGTTTTCACCGTCTCGGCGGACGCTTCTAAAGATTTCAAATGTCCTATGCCATAAAGAGTCTCGCTTTTTTTTGCATCGGTTACTCCAACATTGTTCTCACTCCGTCCATTCAATTTCACACGCGTCTCTTCTCCTTTGAGCAATCCTGATCGTGACGATACAACACCACCCAAAAAACCACATCGCTTTGCCTGCTCAAGCATTCGTTCTACCGACGATGTGCGACGTGTGCCGTGGGAAAAAGAACCTTCACCCATCGGACGCTCTATAGAATCTGACAACTTTACTTCTTTGTTAGTGTTCAGCAGTGTGTTATGATTTTGTCTACTATTTTTGGCCCCATTTTGTTCGCTGGGCAAAATTATATCATCGTAAGATGCACTAGAACTGCGAGGTTTTAAAACATTTTTTTTGGTCGCATGAATATTGCCCTGTAGGTTGTAAAATGCTCCAGATTGTTTTTCCCTGCCAGAGTCACTGCCGTCGCCACGCAGGCAGTCTTTTGCGGAGCTATTAGTCGCCAAAGTAGCCAGTCCCGCGACCCGTGAGTTCCACCTATCACACGTTTGCCCAACGAGCGTCGATTCCCCCCTCCTCCTCACCGCATTTTCTCTAGATAATGACGAGGGAGAGCGCGGCCCTACGCTACTGCTCTCTTCGCTTTTCGCCAGCGGGGGAGTTACGCTCTTTTCAGCCAATTCCTTCATGTTGTCCAGCAGCTCCAAGTAGTTGACCGCCTGCCGCCCTTCCACGCCAAACTGCTCAATAAGTGCCTCTGTTTGCTCTACTGACCCACCGTTGCGAAGAAGCACCATTGAGAAGTCATTGAATGGAATAAGGCCCAAATGATCTCTGTCTGCAGCACGCATGTCGCGCTCTAACTGCCTAATCGAATCCACCAGCTCCTGCTGAGACATGGTGGCATAAAAAATACCTCAAATAGTTGCTCTCGGATGTTCTAAACACCGCCAAAAGCAAGAAGTAACCTCACAAAGTAAACAGCAATAGTAGCGTTGCTAAATACAAAGCATAATAAAAAAAAAAAAAAAAAAACGCATATAAAACAAAATAATAAAAATAAAACATATTTTTGCATATAGATATTATAATCAACCCCCCAAAACGTAATATGGAAACAGAAAGGTTTAATTGTTACGGCTCTACACAAATCTTATGGGCAAATGAGGCTCAAACGTCATAGCAATACCACCACTGTAAATATTTCAGGTGCGTCAGCTCATGCTAAAAAATCATCAAAGTAAACATTTCTTCAATGAGTGTTTTTTTCTTCTATAATTGCAGTTACAAATCAAAAGTTAACACCTACAAGTACACACACAGAAAAAAAAAAAAAAAAAAAGAAAAAGAAAAAAGTGTCTATTAATTAAAACACGTGTTTTATCCCCCACCCCCCCCCCCCCTTCAAAAAAAAAAAAAAAAGAAATAAAAGACCACGTGTCTTCCACCATTCCCAACCTCAAAAGTTACGAATATAATCAGAGCTTTCACATGCCTTGTACTCACTAACCAAGCTCTCTACAATCTCCCTAGAGTTTTTAAACTCGTCGAGATTCTCCTTCATAGGACCGTAACGTTTGTACTGCTCCAAAAAAACCCCACGATTAAATAGCAGGTCAAATTGCTTTAATGTCCGCTGAAAAAGAGAATTGATGCTAGTGTGATTTGCCATAACAAGTCCACTGACGCGATGACGCGTATCAATGTAAGGCGATTTCTTTGAAAGGATCACCTGAATTGAAGCAGGTCCCCATGGAATAAAGTTTGGCGAACGCTCACGGATGCGCTCTAAAGAACGGTGTACTTGTGCTGGATCAACGTCACCCTGAATAAGATTCAACAACGATATATAGCACCCGCTTTTCATAGACGTTGAAACCATCATGTTTTTTGGCATTAAAAGTCGTCGCATGACGTCATGTACTGATGTCTTCTGTACGGACGACTGTATGTTGGAAGTGTCTAATGTTGTGGGTGTGTAACCAGTACAAACAAAATGACAACGCGGAGTGGGAATCAATGATGCTAGCATACTCATAAGATCATTATTCATGTATCCAGGATAACGCAGAGTCGCAGTAGACGCTGCCATAACGGTGCTAACTAATCCGTTCATTTGCTCAACCGTTGGTGATGAGATATGCAGATTATCTGTGGCAATGCGGTTAAGAGCTGTGTTGTCTAGCACAACAACGCAGTCGGCATGCAGTGTAAGGCGTTTAATGGCTAACAAGCTGTTGTATGGCTGTACAATAACATCACTGTCTCCGCCACGTGACTGGTTTGGAAACACGCTATAAGTTTGAATTAGCTTTTTAGGAAAGCGATCGTTGAGATGCTCAAGAAGATAACTCCCCATGCCACTTCCAGTACCACCCGCGATGCTGTGCGTGAGCACAAACCCCTCGAGACTGTCGCTATTCTCTGCCTCGCGCTCAATCATGTCAAACAGTGTCTCTTGTACTGTGTCACCTAGCTCGTACCCGTGCGCCCAATTATTTCCCGCACCGCCACCCTCTGAGTGAATGTAAACATTCTCAGGGTTAAATAGCCGCTGCATACTGCCGCGCTGAATGGCGTTAATGACACGCGGCTCCAGATCAATAAGAAGCGCACGGGGAATATAATGATCGTCATCAGCCTGATAAAAAAAAACATCTTTTCGATCATCACCTCCGCTTGCAAAGGGCTCCACAATGCCGTCATGACGAATGCCATGCTCTGCACATAACAACCGCCAAAATTCTGAACCCACCTGGTTGCCGCACTGACCTGCCTGAAGCGTTATAATCTCCCGCGGCATTGACACCCAGAATTCCTTATATATATATTTTTTTTCTTGCCGTCTTTGCACCTCTTTTTTTATGCCCAGCCACCAAGCAACTCTAAATGACAACAAAATTAACAACAACAACAACAAAAAAAAATTGATGCATATTTTTTTTATTCTATTACAAGAGCATTTGAGTGGTGACAACAACAACAATAAAAAAAACCTTCAAGTCAGAGCCTGTAAAAAGTAAAACAACAACAATAAAAAGCAATAAATGTTTACAAGTAAACAACGAATTTGCAATGCTTTTTTTTTACAGCCTCCAACCGCTCCTCCCACTCTTCCTTTAATAAGTGCAAATACAAAACGTCACCATCCTCGTTAAACTTCTTCAAAAGATCTCGGGCTTCCAGCCGATCTTTCCTTACCATTCCATCCTTACTTTCTAGAAAAGCTATCTGTTCAATACACGATGCAATGTCAGCAATAAGACGTGTAGCGACAAGCTTCACCTCCGCATTAAGTTCCACGCAGCTACGGCCTTCGGCGAATAATGAATTTTTCTGTCTTTCAGCAACCCGCTTCCAAAGACTTTCTTCCAGCGAAGTTTTATCATACAGAAGACTCTCTAAATCCTTTTCACAGGTTTCGGGCCATTCGTCCTCGACCACACCAATGTCTTCCTCAAGTTGGATAAGACTAATCACATTTACCGCCTCTACCAGCGACTCCCACGCTGCATGTCTGTCTGGAGGTAACTGAGGCTGCACAACGGCTTCCAATCCCGGGCCCTGACAGTGGCCTTGTTTTATACACTCACGCCAAAGTATAACAAAAAACAGGTATATTCTTACTTCCTCCCAAACGCTACGGGAAAGAAGAGTCTGGTGAGCCTTACTATTATCATCATGAGCCTTTTCGGAGTAGACCCCAGCAACGGAGCGGAGCAGCGGCAAAATGTGTTTTCGACACTCACCATCCGTGTTCTCCTTTTCAGAAGGAAAAAAACTTGCACACGCTCCAAGAATGACACGCACATCATCTCGAGCCCTGACCAGCTGGGTGCAGTTGTCACCTCTAAAGTACAAGAATGAACTCTCAGCATCTTGCTCAAAACCAAGAGTTTCCAACCACTCAACAAGACAAAACAAATGAAACGCCTGTGCAATATAGTATGACCAAAAAACCGAAGACCTATTAATTCTCCTGTACTTACTTTCAGAAGGATTTTCAATGATATTCGTAAATATTCTGTCAAGACCTTCAAGACCTTTCCTGCGACAGTCTGCAGAAGCCTTCCGGTGCCAAAACTCGGTCAATCCAAACAGCCTATTTAGCATACTAAAGCTATTTGCATATAACCAAACGGTAACTTTTTCTTCCTGCTCCTCCTTCTCCCACCCCCCCCCCTTCTAAACCCTCGCTAACAACACCAGATATACGTATAGAAAAAGCAAGGTTAAGATATATGGTATTGTATAAATATTATTATCTGTTAAAATACAACAACAGGCAAATAATAATAATATTAATAATAAAGATGTAACTATTGCTATGCTCACATTACTGGTCGTCTTTGTTTGTAATTTCAAGCATAAAAGGTGTAATATGCCTTTTCTGTAGGCTCTGACGAACCGTATTTAACCTTGCAGTAAAAAACTGATACGGGTCAGCACATTCCTTCCGTAATTTACCATTACTCAATGCGTACCGAAAAAAGGTGCCCATTTCATCAGGCGAAAATAAAGGATCTGTACGCCCAGGTTGAGACAAACATCCTTCCGCTGCAATAATGTGTTTTTCCACACTCCTTGGCCACTTAGCAAAGAAAAACGGGACTTCATGTAAATTCAAAGATTCACCAACGTCTTCTCCCAACACGGGTTGTCTGTTTGGGCCATGTGCATCATGCCCGAGCCTTCCACGCTTTCGACGACTTAAACGTTTTGCTTCAGTTGATTTCTCACGCTCCATGCGTTCGTAAAAGCCATAAAAATACATCTTGTCTTCTACAATACGCTGCAAAGTCTCTTTAAAATCACTCCTGGATACTCCATCACTTAGTCCATAAGCACGCAAAGGTCCTAAAAGCCATGAACGAATACACTCTAAATTTTGAATGCTGGTACGTATTTTTGAGGTCCCTATCACACGCTTCTCGGTTATAACAACTGAAACAGAATTTTGATGCACTACTTCACCTTCTTCAGTTTTGTTTTTCAAAGAAAAGACAGCAGAGGCAAAATCTTTTGATGTTCCCGGCTCAAAACCGCTATCTGTGGCAAGAGCATGCCGCTTGTCCACAAAATCACTCTGATTTACATTATCCGCGTTACTAAACACCTGTTGCACAACACTTGAGTGCGAATTAGCACACACATCCAATGCAACGCTTGTCTCAAGATTACATAAAGTCTTATCATTAGTAACATCACATTTGCTGTCGCAATGCATCTTATTTTACAAAACTAATATCGCTGAAAGAGCTCGCACAAAATATTGTTTTCATAAAATAAAATAAAAAAAAAAAAAAAAAAAAAAAAAAAAAAAAAAAAAAAAAAAAAAAAAAAAAAAGGTAAAAAAAAAAAAAAAGGTAAAAAAAAAAAAAAAAAAAAAAA
>JAWVMR010000055.1:0-31643 GCA_036321205.1 Trypanosoma caninum | reverse complement strand
AAAAAAAAAAAAAAAAAAAAAAAAAAAAAAAAAAAAAAAAAAAAAAAAAAAAAAAAAAAAAAAAAAAAAAAAAAAAAAAAACAGTGTTAAGAAAGTAAGGTTTAATAATAATAATAATAATAAATAATAAATAAATAAATAAATATCATTACTGTAAGTTATAAAATTACATAAATCTATTTTATAATACTGCTTTTATCTTACATTACTTCCTTGTCTTCATCCATAGGTGTACAAGTAACGATGGTAATACATAAACGTAATTCTAAATTGAGCATCTAATGAAGAGCTACCAATGACTGAGGAAGCCAATCACTGCACAAAAGAGCAGTCAACTCTTTCTGAGTTTGTAACTGTGGCAATGTCATTGCTTTGTCGCAATTTGACTCAGCTTGCCTTCTGGTGTGGTCAAAAAGCAAATCCGCATCACCATCCTCTTTGGATAAGAGCAAGGCTACAACTTCTTTGTGACCCGAAAGTGCAGCAAGGTCCATTGCAGTCCTTCCCAAGCCATCCTTCAGACAGGGATCAGAACCGGCAGTACTAAGCAAAAAACCAACCATTGCCGCATCTCCTCGCATGGCAGCAAACATTAAAGGTGTACGCCCCGTGTAAGAATGAGGCAAATCCACTAGTGCCCTAGCACCTGGTCTAAAACGCGGAGCGCTAGCATGCAAGGATTTTGGCACTTTTGATTCACAAGACAAAGATTCACTTGAAGGTGTGCAAAAAAGTATCAACTCCATCATTTTTACGTCTGCACACCATGCAGCATAGTGAACAACATTAAATTGGTAAACATCATACGGATATAAAGATGCTCCAGAATCAAGCAACGCTTCAACAGCCAAAATGCTCCGGGAACTAACAGCCAGCATTAGTAAAGTCATGCGTCGTTCCATATCTACAAAATTAACATTCTGTGGCGTCAGTAATGCCTTGAGAGAACCAACATCATCGCTTCGCACAGCCTCACTAAGTTTTACAAGACGCCCAAACATAATACACAGACCAAATTCTTTCAGTATATAAATTAACAAATACCAAAACACTCACTTCCTTTGTATATATAAAGCAAAACAAAATGTTTACAAAACAAATTAGCCTCACAATATTTACATAAATATAAATATAAATATAAATATAAATATAAATATAAATATAAATATAAATAAATAAATAAATAAATAAATAATATATATATACCGCTATTAAAACAATCTATATTAACAGCTTACGTATAAATATAAATATAAATATATATAGCTACACACACACAGATAAAAAAGAAAAAAAAAAAAAAAAAAAAAAAAAAAAAAAAAAAAAAAAAAAAAAAAAAAAAAAAAAAAAAAAAAAAAAGAAAAGAAAAGAAATAAAATAAAATAAAATAAAATAAAAAAAGGAATATAATAAAAATAAATAAAATCTAAAATATATAGCTTAAAAAAAAAAAAAGTTTAATAATAATAATAATAATAATATTGATAAAATCTATTATTTTCCTCAAAAAAGTTTTTGAGAAACATTATCTATAGGCACAAACTCGTGCTTGCCATGTTCCATGTCTTTTGTGACCAACTCCACAAAACGATCAGTTGGTGAATGTAGACAAACGTTGTTGACTTTACTGTCAGTAAAAGAAGATGTAGTTTTACTTTCCGAATAAAGCGTGTTTTTCAATTCCATCACATCCCCAATTTTCCTTGCTCCTTGAGTACCTCGAAGAAGCGTAACGCGCCGAGGAGCCGTAGCCGGTGTACGTGTCTGACCCAAACCCAAATGCATAGTAGAAGAAGCATCGGAAATAAAAGTTGTATTTGTGAGCCCCGCAAAATTACCCCTTTCTTTCCAAAAAAGTGGTTGCGATATATTTGTTGCATGTGCATGAGGTTGATGATAAGTATTCAAGCGCAAAGAGGAAAGTGTTAAATCACGATGCAGACACGACGGCTCGGTCCGTAGTGACATGTCATAAGCAATACCGCTTTGAGAAGGTATATCATGTGGCGAGATGACCTGTATACTTGCCCGTAAATCTTCATTACGCGCAGGTGTAGAAATGTCAAAATCAAGATGCTGTGGCAACAACCACTGCAAGGTGTTTTCGGGACTTTCATGGTTAGCTGTTTGCTTATTATACGTAGAAGGCGTCAAATAAATCTTAATACCCGCATCCAAATGAGATATATCACTGCCCTTTATCAACGACGAAGCAGAAGGAGGCACCACATTGCATACGGGTTCGTAACACTCCTCGCCCCGAAGAATAATCTTCAAACTTTCTTCCACCGGAAGTTTCTTTGGAACATACGGAGATTTTCGCGCCTCACGTATTTTTTCCGACGTGAGAAGCAAACGCTTGTTCTTTGCCTCATCAATAAAAAGAGGACTAATCCACTGCAACCGCTGTTTTTCTATCACATCTTCTAATGTTTCCTTAGAGTCGGTATCACCATCAATATAAATGTTGTCAAACATATGTAGCGCGCGACGCCACTTTCGAAGCGATATATCCCAGTTGCGCTTACTTCCTTTGGTGACATCTGGAGGGGAAAGTGGGAGAATACCACCTGACTTTAACAAAGGATCATGCTCAACCAGTTTAATCATGTTGTGATATCCCTCAGTCATATAACCATAGGAAATCTGTTTTTTTCGTTGAGCAACGCGTCTCTCCTGATCAGAAGATTTTTCAGCCGAAAGAGGAGCACCAAAGCGTTTACCGGTCTTCCTGCGTGCAGAAGAGCTGTTTTCTACGCTTTCACACTTTATAGTACCCAGTGTTGGTCTTACGGGAGTTTCCACATCCGTATTGCAACTCATGAGTGTATCTATATATAAGTCAACACAAAATTTTTTGCACCGGTTTTATTAGTATCGATGTTTGCTTGTTTGTTTGTTTGTTTGTTTGTTTGTTTGCTTTTTTTTTTTTTTTTTGTGTGTGTGTGTGTGTAAAAATCTATATGTTTATATATATATGTATATATATATATACGTATTATGTTTTGTAAATCTACTTTTCACGTCAAACAAGACAAAACAAATATTGAAAACGGCGGCAACAAGATCAACAGAATACAAAACACATTCAAATACGCAAAAAGGCAAAAGAAAACAAAACAAAAGAAAAAAAATGCACGCAAGAATGCCAAAATACTAACCACCTCCTTCCGCGCTGCGCCCACACCCCTCGCCTTCCCCGCCCACCTCTGCAAAAAAACACCCCCACGCCGTTTTCCTCCAGCAAGCCTGGGTGGGTGCCGGCAACCCTCCCGCACTTCCTGCAACCCTCCCGCGTTTCCTGCAACCCTCCCGCGTTTCTTGCAACCCTCCCGGCGACCCTCCTCCCGGCGACCCTCCTCCCGGCGACCCTCCTCCCGGCGACCCTCCTCCCGGCGACCCTCCTCCCGGCGACCCTCCTCCCGGCGACCCCCCTCCCACGCGGCGGCGCGTTCGGACCTGTACCTTCGTTCCCCCCGCGTGGGTCCAAAGCCCCGGGGGGATGGAGAGGGGTGGTGGGGGTGTCGGGGAGGGGAAGGTGGGGTCAGGCGGCGGGGGGCGGTTGTTTTTGCGCTGGCGACGCTGGGGCCTTTACCCGCTGCAGTTTTCATGGTGGGGGCTGGGCTGGGTGATGCGTGTTGTTGTTGTTCATCTTCTTGCGTTTGTTGTTATTTTTGTTCTTGTTGTGTATGTGTATATGTTACTTTGTTTGGAAACAACTACTGTTTATTTGTGTTTATTTTATATGTTTAAATAGATTGCACGTGTCATGCAGCGCACTCAAGTTCTACGTAAATTTTTTTGTCGAACTGCCGCTTTGGGCGTCTTATCTACACGGCATCGGACCTCGTTTGTTGTGGGGACTTGCTCAGCTTTGGGACCATCGTTTCCTTTGGCGGTTTCTGCACGCTTTCACAGTGGAGATCATGTGGGTGGTGATGAAGCCACACGAACGGGCCAATATCTTCTTAACAAGGATGACGTTTTAACGCGTGTACTTGAGGTGATAAAAAACTTTGAAAAGGTTGACGCTTCAAAAGTCACACCAGAATCACATTTTGTTAATGATCTTGGTCTTAACTCACTTGATGTTGTTGAAGTGGTTTTTGCCATTGAGCAGGAGTTTATTTTAGATATTCCTGATCATGATGCTGAGAAGATACAATCGATTCCAGATGCTGTTGAGTATATTTCTCAGAATCCTATGGCTAAGTAGTCTAAGTGTGATGGTGGCATTTAGTGGATCGTCTATAGTATTTTCAGTAGCTTATTTTGCTATTGAGGTTTGTTAAGCTGAGGTGCTTTACTTGTTTTATTTTTCTTTAACTAATAAGTAAAAAAAA
The DNA here is from genome assembly GCA_036321205.1 of Trypanosoma caninum. Lineage (NCBI taxonomy): Eukaryota > Euglenozoa > Kinetoplastea > Trypanosomatida > Trypanosomatidae > Trypanosoma > Trypanosoma caninum. Next base: position 27,300 of record JAWVMR010000055.1, on the reverse strand, counting down.
AAAATAAAAGAAAAAAAAAAAAAAAAAAAAAAAAAAAAAAAAAAAAAAAAAAAAAAAAAAAAAAAAAAAAAAAAAAAAAAAAGAAAAGTACAGAAACAACTAAAATAAGTTTTTTTTTTTTTTTTTTTTTTTTTTTTTTTTTTTTTTCTTAACGTACTTGTCAGAGGTATTTTTATAAAAAGGTGGTTTTTGACAAGCTGTGTCAGGTTGTTATATATTTATGTGAATGCTGCCTTTACCAATATATATGTATATGTTATATTTATTTAAATCATATATATTTGTATCTGTGTATGTATATTTTTGTTGTGTTGTTGTTGTTGTCTTTTTATTTACAGGAAATTATTATTATTAGTATTTTTTTTGTTTGGCATTAAAAAAAAAGTGTATAAAGACTGAGCGTTTGCAAAAATACTTTCAATATATGAAAGATTTATATTGCTTGCTTAGTATGGAAGTACAGTTGCTGTGATGGTGGACCCGCTTATTTTTTAATTATGGCAATGATATGATACATTTGGATTTATTATTATTATCATTTTTCCAATTTATGCGGCCATAACTGCGGCAAGGCTTTTTGGCCAAATTTACTTTTGCTTAATTATATTGAGGTGTGTCTTTGGCTTGTTTTTTGAATGTATATATGTATAATTGTTTTTGTTTGCTTGCGCCCAGCATTTGGACCGCTATATATATTTGTCATATTTATATTTCTACATACATGACTTGCATCACATGGTAATTGCTGTTTTTTGCTGGAAAAGAAGTCTTAAATGTTTATTTTATTTTATTTTTGTTTTTAACGTTATTTATGTTTTATTATTTTTATAAAATACCTGTTATTTTTTACCTTTTAAAGTTTTGTTTGGCTATTTTTATGTTAATTATAATGCAATGGAAGTCATGCTTAATCTTTTCCCGTTGCACAGAATATATATTATATCTGTCTTTATTGTCAAAAATAGCAAATAAATAGGTAATTTTGTTGTTTCATATTTTGATGGTTATGGATGTTTTAAAAGAATGCATTTTTATAGTTTTGTGTGGTTATTATTATTATTATTTTTTATTGTTGCCATGTTGAAAATGCATTATTGTTGTTATTGCATTATGATGGTAAAACAGTTTTGAGCGTATATATTTTATTGAAGGTGAAGTGCTGTTCTGAATAAATAAATAACATCTGGAAATTGTTAATATATATTTTTTTGTTTGTTTTGTTTGTGGTACTTTGATAGATATTAATCTGTGTGTTAAATAGATTTTTTTTTTTTTTTTTTAATCTGTGTATGGACTTTGCGTTTTTGTAATTGTTTGTAATAATAATAACAATAGCGATTATTATTACAAAATAAAGGGGTATATAGATTGTATATATATGATGATGAAAACTGGGGGTTGCTATACAGTGGCTTCTGTGGCTGTTGCTCCGAAATATTTACCATCTGATAATCATACTGTCCTTATTTTATTGGGGCAAAGAAGCGTTGCGGGATCAAATGCAGACAGTGAGCAGATTATGTGCATTGTATTTGACGCGGTTCAATGTGAGGATCTGGATGTTATTGCTGAGCAGGGTGATTGCCTGGAGCAGGTGCTTCCTTGCGGTATTGTTTTATTAGGTGTGTTTCTTTTTGACAATTGCGTAAAGAAACTTAAATCTTTGCGGCGAGCTTTTGGTAGTCATCCACAACGGGCGTTGTTTTTGTTTTTGACATGTGATGACGAGGGTTTGATAGGGTGTCGACTGCTTGAGTCTGGAGTAACGGTGCCATTAAACTTGCTTGAGACGAAACCATTGTTTGTAACAATGCCTTGTTACTTTAAGTCTCCACTGGGGGATTTTCCAGTTGTAGTTAAAACCAGACGTGAGGAGGCAACTAACAATGTAGTTATAAATCTTTGTAGCACTCAGTTACTTGAACATAGCAATATTTGGGTTTCCACTGGGGGCGTTTATGCTGTCCAGTTGGGTAGTACACCAGTAACCGGGGAAAGCATCATGTGTGTATATGTCACGTTTGCACCTTTGTTTTCGTGCGGTCAGGATATTTTTGCGGCGATATGTTCTCTTTTACCAAGAGTAAAACAACGGCCACATTGTGTACTAGCGCACGTATACTCTCAAAGAAACTCCGCACTGGTTTATCAATGGCTATTTACCCCTACAAAAAGGTGTTTTGTCAGTATATCTGAAGCACAATGGAATGAACTGAGGGAGCTTATTGAAGACGCTACAGGAGAAGAGTTGCAGCTGTCCCACATGGCAAAGGATGTACCCGCCGAATTTCCAGGGTCGCTTGTAGAGGGTATGAAAGCGAAAAAAAGGAAGGTGATTTGCAAACGACCAGTAGAGAATCTGACTAATAATATATTTAATTTTGATGGGATTTATGGGGTTTTGTTCAGTTTGATGTTCGTTTTTGTGGTTGCATTTGCCGCGGTTGCATTGATGTTATTTGGGAACTGGTACTGATTGAAAAGGACAACGGTCATCACACAGTGAGAATTATGATAGACACAACGTCTGCACATAATTAAAAAAAAAAATTACCACCAATTACCGCTTGCTTCACAATGATGCCTTGTTAACATTATTTTGAGTGGTTATCGTCGGTATTATATAATTGTTATTGTTTTGTAGTGTTTTTTTTTCCATTTTGTTTATTTATTATAGGTATTATTTTTGGTGTTGCAGATTTTTAACGAACCAAAAAAAAAAAAAAAAAAAAAAAAAAAAAAAAAGGGGATTTACTACACGTTATTTAAGATTTTGTTGCACATTCTATAAGCTGTAAAAATAGTAATAGTAAAAATAATAAAAAGCAGCAACACGCCCTCCCTCCTCTTTTTTTTTTTTTATTTTTTTTTTGAGAGTTTAGTTGCGACATGGGAATTCAAGGTCTTACCAAGCTGCTTTATGACCGGGCGCCCTCTGCAATTCGTGAGCGTGAGCTGAATAACTACTTTGGTCGTCGTATTGCTATTGACGCCTCAATGGCATTATACCAATTTTTGATTGCATTGAAGGGCTTCCATGATGGACAGGGCGTGGAGCTGACAAACGAATCAGGGGAGGTTACTTCTCATTTGAATGGTATTTTTACCCGAACGCTACGGATGGTGGACGAGGGCTTGAGGCCAATTTACGTTTTCGATGGCAAGCCCCCCAAAATGAAAGCGTCGGAGTTGGAGGGGCGACGACAAAAGGCGGAGGAGGCGCAGCGTTTGTTCGAGAAGGCTGAGGAAGAGGGAGATGATGAAACTATGGGGAAGATGAGTAAGCGGACAGTGCGGGTGTCGAAGCAGCAAACGGAGGAGGCAAAGGAGCTGCTTCAACTTATGGGAATTCCTGTTGTTCAGGCGCCGTCTGAGGCAGAGGCACAGTGTGCGGAGTTGGTGAAGAAAAACAAGGCCTGGGCTGTTGTGACGGAGGATATGGATGCTCTCACGTTTGGCGCGCCTGTCTTGCTCAGACACATGACGTATAGTGAGTCAAAGAAACATCCAATTGCCGAATACCATCTTGACGAAATTTTGGCTTGCATGGGGCTGACAATGCAGCAGTTTGTTGATCTTTGTATTTTGCTTGGCTGTGATTACGTGCCAAAGATTTCCGGCATTGGCCCGCATAAGGCTTGGGAGGGTATCAATAAGCATGGAAGTATTGAAAAGCTTCTTGAGTGTCTTGATAAAGTGAAGCATGCCGTACCAGAGGATTTTTACTACGAGGAAGCGCGTAAGTTTTTTTTAGTTCCAGAGGTCATACCTGGTGAAGAAGTTGACATTCAATTTAGTGAACCTGATGAAGAGGGACTTATAAAGTTTCTCGTTGAGAAGAAGCTGTTTAACAAAGCTCGGGTGTTGAAGGGGATTCAGAGGCTTCGTGACGCTTTGAAGCAAAAAACACAGGGTCGACTGGATCAATTTTTTACCATTAGTAAACCGCCGGCAAAGCCCGCCACCACTGAAAATACCGCGGGTGCAAAAAGGAGTCGTAGCGCGGTTGCGGTGTCTGGAACACTCCAGCGCAAAAGTACATTTGGTTACAAAAAGGCTGTTAAGAAATAAAACAAATAGCCTTATATATATATATATATATTATCATTATTACTAGTTACTTTTTTTTTTTATTGAGCTATATGTAGAGTATAGAAATTTATAAAAGAGAAGGAGAGGAAGGGATAAAGAGGGGAAAAAATAGAATGAAAACTACATGGCATTGGTCATAATGTTGTTGTTGTGTTAAGGTTATTTTTTGCTGTGATTATCATATGGTAAATATTGATATGCCACGCCTTTTGCTTGTTTTTATCAGAAAACACGCTTCTTTTTTTTTTTTTTTTTTTTTTTTTTGCGTAAATTATACACCAACGCATATATTACAATAATACTGATGTGTGCTATTTGAAAATAAAAAAAATTTTTTTTTTTTCTTTATAAAACAACAGCAAAAAAGAGGGTTGTGTGTCTGTGTGTGTGTTCGTTAGCGTGATGTCAGGGGCGTTTGGTCATGGGTCCTACCGTTCTTTGGTGGCAGGAACTCAGAATGTGCCGCGGCAGTTTACGTTTTACCCATGTGCGTACGAGCTGATTCAGTTGCATAAGGCACACAAGGAAGTGATTCGTCACTTTTACGTTAGAGACAAGATTTTTGATAACAAGTTTCCAGGCACGGCACTCGCCAATGGCTTGTTTAAATTTGTCCCCAACAGACGTGAAAGTTATCACATGCGTGAGGTTATGGAGTCAATTCGCCGCCGCTCAATTTGGATGCACCGTATTCAACAGCAGCGTGCAATCAACTTGAAAGTGGTTGAGGAGTTGGAGAAAAGCTACGGCAAAGAAACCGCGGCTGCGATGGTTTCTTTTGCCACGCCGGACTCTGATGCATACTTCAACCCTCAGCGGTATCAGAATACTGCAAATGCGTGGCCCAACTACTGGCAACATCCTAGTGTCTCGCACGTTGTTCCAAAACCTCGCTGGCGTCGCGTGCCAGAACTGGGCGGCATCACACGCGTGCAGGATCCACTTACAGAGCAAGCGAACGATTACTAGTGGGTTTTAAATTTGCAGAGTGGTTTTTCTTGTACCAAAGAGCTTGCGGCAACGATTAAAAACACTAAGTTATTATTATTATATATGCTTGAAATACGTATATATACTTTATTAATGCTTTGGTGACCTGTGCCATTTACCAGATTTAAAACCTGTAATTTTTTTAATATATAGCACAAATTTTTTTTTTTTTTTGTGGGGGTGCGGGGATTGGTTTTTGACACCAAAGCAGCTCGGTGTGTGGAAAGTGTGCTGGTGCATAGGTGTTTGTGTTAGGGCGTAAGAAAAAAGAGTGGCGGTTGTGGTGGGGGGAGCGAGCGTCGTACCGCATGTTGAATGGGGGTTCTGATGGGTACGCAGACTTTTGGGCATGGTGTGCTCAAAATGGCATTGTGAGCAAAAAACTATTTTTACGCGAGAACCTGCATGGGTCTGGACTGGAATTGTCGCTTCACATTGGTGAGTCTGTGCGGACGGGCTCGGTAATAGCAACAGTGCCATATTTGGTGACACTTAACGCCCAGACGATCAGGGGGGATATGAAGCCTATGGCGTTGCCTTCTGTCCGCACGATGAGTGCCTTTTTAACACGGCGTCGTAGAATGGATGTTGTGACCGCAAGGTCGCTCTGGCTTGCAAGCTGTTTGGCATGCTACAGGCGTCTCACAGCGCAGGGGCGGGTGTTGGGTATTGCGCCGCTTATTTCGCGGCAGCTGATGCCGGACCTGCCCTCTCCATTTCTTGCGGCTCACGTAAGAAGCTATCCGGCTATCTATGCTGCTCTTTCGGAGGGTGTTAATAGGGACACCAAGGAAGAGGAGTTGCGTCTTTTGTCGTTGAAAAAACAGGCAGAGGCACAGCTACGCATTACCCACGCTGCGCTTCTTTTTTATCAGCGGCGGCGTGCTGCCCATGTGTCGTTGGACACCGTCCCCAGCTTTAATGAACTGTGCATGGCCTATCGCACAGTCCTACGGCGCAGTCTTCTTTTGCCTGTAGATTGCGTCCCATCTTCGCCTGCAGACTTGGCCGAGTTGTTTGAAAAAGAACCAGAACTTGATCTTTTGCCGACATTTGTGCCGCTTGTCGATATTATTCGGACACCTTCTGCGTCTTTTTTTCCTGTAGGCGTTGAAAAAGGGGTCGAGGGCACCAAAAAAAAAAGAGAGAACGCTGGTGGGACAAACTGCGCGCTGTACACATGTACGCAATCCAATTTTGTTTCTGCGGGGAGTCGACGGCGTGTCGTTTTTGAGTCTGTGCCACTTTCCAGTCGCAGCGTGGTTGTGTGTTCTACCAGTGAGTTAAAGGAGGGGGACGAGCTTCTTTTGGACTACGATTAAGGATAAGGGCAGAATATGCCGTTACTTGTTTTAGTTTTTTCCCCATTTTGTTATTTTGTCTTTGAGTGTGTGTAAATAAGAACATGATAACCAAGGGTCTTTTTTGTTTGATTTACTTTTGGATATCCTGACTACCTTAACTGTTGTGTAAGTTTTGAGCGCTGATAGTGGTTTGGCGGTAATAAAAGAAGGAGAAGGAGTTAAGGATTTTTTTAAAAACAGCACATTGAAAAAAAAAAAAAAAAAAATAAATAAAAGATATAAAAAAAAAGAGTTGGTGGGAAGCGTGCTACACTAGAAAAGGAAAAAAAAACTAAAAAAAAAAAAAAAAAAAAAAAAAAAAAAAAAAAAAAAAAACAAAAGATTATGTCCGAGGTAACACAAATTAACAGCGGTAAGAAACCTAACTACAGAAGCCTTGCAAATGTAAAGGAGGCGTATCGTAGGCGTGACATTGAAATGTCGATGCTCGAGCATATTAAACCGATTGCTCATGACGAGCAACACAGCTCTGTTGTCTCAGAGTATATCAAGCCGTTTGTATTTGGTGGTCTTGATGGCATTATGACTACATTTTCCATTGTAGCTGCGGCAGTTGGCAGTAACAGTAGTTATGTAGCCATTCTTGTGTTTGGCTTTTCTAACGTTCTTGCGGACGGCTTTGCAATGGGTTTTGGTGAGTATGTTTCAGGAAATGCGGAGATGGAGAATGCGTTGGCTGAGCGTAGCCGTGAGGAGTGGGAGGTGAAAAATGCATTTGACATGGAGGTAGACGAAATGGTTCAACTTTATGAGAGAAAGGGTCTTTCTCACGAAGATGCATCAGCAATTGTGAAAATCATTTCTAAGGACCCCGAACTTTTTGTAGAATTTATGATGAGGGAGGAGCTTGGAATTTTATTGGATCTAAGCGATGTCAGTGGACCAAGGAAGCGAGGTGTTGCCATGTTTTTTTCTTTTGTCATTTTTGGATCAATCCCTTTGCTAGCGTACCTTTTTGGAAAAGGTAAGGGTGTTGATGTTGTTTTTGCAATATCATGTATTTTGGCATCATGTGCATTGTTGGTGTTAGGGTTTTTAAAGGGGTATCTAACCGGTGTTAGTACAGTCCGCTCAGCATCATTAATGTTCTTTAATGGTTTTGTCAGCGGCCTTGTGAGCTATTCGGCTGGATGGGCTATAGAGTCGTTGCTTAGTGCGGAGCTCGGCCACGGTGGGTAGGCATTATATATATATATATATATTGCTTATTTTTTTTTTTTTTTTTTTAAAAAAAAAAAAAAAAAAAAAAAAGACAAAATGATAATTTTGCTATAAGCAGTGATTGTCAGCTTTATTTTATTTTTTTAATTTGTTTGTTTTATATATATTATTTGAGGCATTTATTATGCGTAAATTAAGAAGACACGTGACAAAGCAGAATGGCAAAATTGAAAAACCTAGAATTGTTGTCATTACTGTCAATAGGCAGAACAAATTATATATAGTTATTTACGCAGTGATGGAGTGACTTGACGCTTGAGAGAAGAATGTGTAAGAATAAATAAAATTAAATAAATAAATAAAATAAAATAAAATAAAATTGGTGAAATAAATGTTTATAGACATTAATAAAAATGCAATGTTTTTTGTTGTTTTTGTGTTTTATATGTCTTTTATTATTTTATTTATTGGGGGTGGTGGGGAAAGATATTGGTGTTACAAAGAGGGTATTAAAATATGTCTTGATCAAGAATGAATGTGGCGTTCTGTAGAGTGTTTGTGGTGATATGTCTTGGTTGCCTTTTTAGTACTTTTTTTGTCTCATGTTGCTTATATTATTATCATTATTATTAGTTCTGATTTTTTTTTTTTTTTTTTTTTTTTTTTTTTACCAGGGGGCGGTAGGGGTGAAAGAGGGTTTAGGGTGGAGAATTAGGTGCGATGACTGAACGACGGCAACCACGCGTGCTTGGCGCTAAGCGAACAATCACTGATGTGCTTGGCACAAGGGCAATGGAAAACGCTGAGGCCAATGCGATTATAAAGCGGGTTGTGACTGGTACACTAGAGGAAACAGTAACGTTGGGGCAGCTTGAGAGAGTGGTGGCTCACTACGCAAGTCGCAACAGCGAATATACAAGAGTAGGTGTTGATGACATTCGTGTTCTTGCTGCCGAGATTCTAAACAATTCCATTAGGGCCATTTTATTGTTTGGGGATTTTTCTTTAGCTTTTTCAGATGTGGAAGTGTACTCTATTTCGGTTGCAATGCAGTACAATTTATCGGTGGAGGCGTTTACGATGAATGCCGTAAATTTAAGTGACGAGGCAGTATCGATGCTTTGTGAGGCACTTGTGAAATCGCGGGTAAGTTTTATTGACATGTCTAACATCCCACTGGAAGATGAGGCAGGTCGTTCATTGGCTGCCTTGGCTCATGTCAACCCGTATGTGCGAACTGTTGTTCTTGATGACACACTTATAGCTGGGGACATATTAGACGAAATAGATGTAGTCTGTCAGTTTAATCAGAGCAACTTTGAGGCGAATAATTTTGAGGTTGAAATGAAAGACGAAGCAGAGATGGCGCGACTGCGACATCGATTGCAACATGTTATTTTGGCTAGGTACAACAGAACGTTTTATTGCGTGGATCACTTATTTTGTGTGTGTCCTAACGGTGACCTTTGCCTTAACTCGCATTCTCTCATGACAACAGGGGCGCCCGATGCGAATGCTAATCTTCACGAACGCATTGCAAGTCTTTTTGCGACAGAGGGAAGCTGGCAGGACAAGTTGCCTGCGCCGCCAGTGGCGGGGGCATCGTGGAGGGACCCAAACGATGAGGAGAGACACGCATTGCGGTTGAATTTGGTGAGGTGTAGACGCATGGACGCCAAACGAACTAACAACAGTGGTGACAATGAAAAAGATGTGGGGAACAAGAAAAGTCGTTGGCGTGGGCAACTTTTGGGTGTTGGCGTGACAGCTGCGACGATGTTGATGGTCGTGGCTTTGTGGGCCACGCGGAGGAGATGAGAGCCAATAAGGGATAGTGGCGGTGTTTGGGTGTATGTGTATGCGTTGAAAGATACAAAGTCTTGCTCAAACGTGTTTATTTAGAGATGTATGGATACCGTGTACACATTTGCCTACATTAGCCTGCACTTGTTTTTACTTTTATTTTTTTATTTTTAAAAATTTTTTAACTTTTTGTTTGTGGTTGCGTAAAAGTGAAGTGTATACGGATATAGTTGAAAAACAACAAACAAAAACACACCACAGGATAACAAAAGGTTTGGAAGGTCTACTTCATTATTAAAGGACAATAACAACAACAACAACAAAAGAAAGAAAACTGTCGGACAAGACGAAATGTCTGGGCTTGGGCACGATCAATCAACCGACATTTTTTCTGCTGATGGGCGTGTGTTCCAGGTGGAGTATGCATGCAAGGCTGTTGACAACAGCAGTACTGCCGTTGCCGCCTGCTGCAATGACGGCGTCGTGATTGCTGTTGAAAAGATTCTTGCAAGCCGCATGCTGGAGGAGAGGTCAAACAATCGCATCCATGCGGTGGATCGCCACGCCGGCATTTGCGTTTGCGGCATGCTTCCGGACGGACGCGCTGTTGTCACACGTGCTCGAGCAGAGGCAGAGAATAGTCGTGAGATATTCGCCACACCAATTACTGGCTCGCTGCTTGCTGCTCGTGTGGGGGAGTTTATGCATGTATACACGACACATTATGCGTACCGTCCTTTTGGGTGCTCTGTTATCATTGCGTCGTACGCTGATGATGGTCCACAGCTGTTTGTCTCTGATCCTAGTGGAACAGTGGCCGGATACCACGGAATAGCGTTGGGAAAGGGCAAAACTGTGGCGAAAACGGAGCTGGAGAAGCTTGACTTTAAGACGCTTACCTGTGAGCAGGCAGTGGTGAAGCTAACCAATATTCTCCACGATGTACACGACAAGTCGAAAGACAAGTTGTACGACGTGGAGGTTGCGTGGGTGTGCGATAGGTCGGATCGCGTGTTTGAGCATGTTCCAGGCAACATAATCCCAAAACGACCCGTGACGTAGTGATCAGAGGGGGAAAACAAAGGTTCTTGGAAAAGAAAGAGGGGGGGGGGGATAATATAAAATAAAACGATAACCAGAACAAAGAAAAAGTGAAGAGGAGGAGGAAGAAGTGAGGGGCGAAATGGAAGGAGGGGTAACAAGAAAAAAAAAAAGAAAAAAGAATAGAAAAAGTACGGCACACCACCGTGACAGAGCGATGCATTAATAAAAGAATATGGCCTGTGTCCCATTGCAAGCACTTTTTTTTTTTTTTTTTTGTTGTTGTTGCTGTTGTTGCAAAACACCGTAAAAAATGTTAGTATACATTTCGATCTTGGCCTGAGTTTTTAGTTTGGTGAGTTGCCAAAAAGTTATTTTAGTTTATTTTATGATAATATATATATATATATATATACATATATACTGGTATTTATTTATATCTCTTTTTTTTTTTTTTTTGCTTGGAAGTTTTTGGTACTATAGCTGCGCTTAGTGCATTGCGAATAGGAAGTGGACTGTGACACATGCCCCTGCGCAGCGTGTCGATTCGTCTTGGCCTGCACCGCGTGAGCTACACGCACCACAGCACTCTTCCCGTGCCGTGTGCGCAGCGGTGGGATCTGCGGCTTGCACGGGCAAAAATATTTCAGGAGTACATTGAGGAAAAGGCCCCCGGCGCGTGGCAGTTGGAGGATGAGCGCTCAATGTCACCGGAGTTTAAGACATTTACTGGGTACCCAATGCGGGAGATGCGTCCCGGGTACGGGCAGAACTTACCAGACTACATAATGAAGATGCGATTGCCCAACAACACGCACTATGAATTGTTTGCCCGGCGCGACATTCCTAACGAGGACAATGCAATGTACGGGAAGTACCTATATGAGATGACTGTGCATGGAACGTCATTTCCGTCAACGTATAGGATGCACAAGGACATCAACAAGGCTCAGCGTAATGACAGAAAACTGACGGGTAACCGCTTTAAGGTTATGTGTTTGTCCGGGGCAAAGAATCCGCCTTCTGGGTGGGAGCCTATTCCGGACGCGGGTGCCGAGGAGGATTGACAGGAGCGGTGAGGCAAACGATGCTGGTGCTGAGTTATATATACATATATATTTTAATTGGGATTTGTTGTTGGAGAACCATTTATGGTGTTGTATTGTATTTTGTTTGAAGATGTTATTTTTTGTTTTTAACCTTGTTTTTAACCTTTTTTTTTTTTTTTAATTGTTGAAGATTGTAGGAGACAATTAGGTAAAAAACAAATAAAAACAAGTAAATCAAACACAGAACGCAGCAAAATGTTTGCTGTTGATGACTGGAGGCGGGAGTGGACGGCGGAGGATCACCTGCAGCGGCAGCACTTTGCTAGGAGTTGCCTTCAGCGAAACCTCCGCGGCGAAGCGCATCGGCGAGTGTCGTCATCTTCTGTGTCGTCTACTGTTGCATTAGTAGATTGCTGCTGGGCCCGGGGCCAGTGCGCTTGCGGGGCGGCGCCAGCGGCTACAACTGCCCTTTCCACCTATCTTTTCAGTATACTTTCTGACGGTACGGTGTGTATTTTAAATACCACTAACTTTACGAAAACGTATTTATTTGGGAACGAGTCTTCTCGAAAGGGTCGGAGGGATAGTCATGTCCATAAGAAGGATACGGCAAGCCAACACAACTGGCAACGAGGACGACTAGCGGCAATCGACTGTTTTCCTCTTTGCAAAGGGAAGAGGGAGTTGTTGGCGGCACGAGGTGCTACAAGAAGTGCAGCAACGCTAGGGGCAGACGAGTGGGTTACACTTGTATGCTCCACGGTTGAAGAGTGGATTTGCGCATTTGTGGTTGACCCCGACACGTTGGCTTATGCGCGTTCTGTCAACATCAGTGCAGGAAAAGTACACAAGATTATTGAGTTGCCGTCTAATAGTATTGTGCCTGGGAAAGGAGAGTGGAAAAATGCGCACATCCGCTTTAGTCCGACCGGTAGGCGTATTTTTGTTGTCGTTTCTTTCAAAACAGCGTGCAGTCGTCTTGCCACGTTTGCCAAAGGCACTTATGTTGATCCAGGAGAGGGTGTTGAATACTTTTCTTTTTTCTGCATATTGGCGCGACAAGGGGATGAAACGCCCGAGGCCTACACTGTGGAGAAGCAGTGGACTTGTGTGCAGGCGCCTGACGGCAAATCCTCCGTGAATCTCCTTCACGTGAGCTGGTGGGGTGCCGTTGATTGTGATTTGGGCGGCACAATACTAGCGGTGTGGTCGGACGGCACGGTCTCTTTTATGGACACATCGCTGGAGATAGTGGCCCATACCTCTGTATTTAGCAGTTCCGTAGAACAAATCCCAGGACAAGTAACAATGGCCACCTCGGCTATTAATTTTTTTCAAAAGAATCTGGGGGATACTCATTCCGCACCACATCAAAATGGGCTTCTGGCAATGGTTTTGGACGGAAATATTGTTGTGGTGTTTACTGTTCAGGAGTCTTTGCAACCTTGCCTTGCGGCAGACGGAGATGACCCGCCGCTGAAGATTGCCAGAAACGAGGCGCAAGACTGCGGTGCTGCACAGGCCCGAAAGGTGACACTCTGCCCGGGCCACCAAACGTACTGTAGCGAGGACATCTCCGTTTGTGATCTTGCACTTTTTGAAAATTTTCTTCCTTACACGTTGGTGGTGCTTTTAGAAAGTGGTGCGCTTGTTGCGTTCGATACTGTTACAATGGAATTGCTTTATCACCGCCCGCTTCGTCGTCTCTTTTCTGCGGGTGCTGTGAAAACAAGTTCATACCCTACCAGGAAACACAAGAGCGAGGTGGCTGATAAAGAGAGTGACGGAGTCATGTGTGGTGGTGGCGGTGGGTGCAATTTTTTTCTTAGACCGAGGGAGAGACCGCTAGCAATGTGCGTGGTGGAGCACAATACTGCCGTACTTTTACGGCCTTCCTAAGGATCACATACTGTTTTGTTTGAAGAAATATGCATTATTGGTTAAACAGAATAATTATTTTAGTGCCATATTATTTATTTTTGCATTATGTTTTATTTACTCAGTTATTACCATTATTCTTATTTCTTTCCTTCTTTCTTTTCTTTTTTTTTGTTCTGTGTGTTTGTGTGTGTGTGACAAAGATAGGAGATAGTAAGGGGGTAGGTTGCTTGTTGAGATATGTGTTTTTTTGGAATGAGTCAAGTTCTTTTTCGCACTGTCATCACGAGCGGTTGCCCCGCATCTTCTAGAGGTTTGTTTGTTCGGTCTGTTGCTGGGAGCCCCATGGTGGTTTTCGTTATGGCGGTTAGCGCGCGTAATTTTGCACGGGTCTCGCCCGTTCATGGGACGATTGAGTCTCCGAAGGACGGCTTTGTGACAGACGACATAAAAATCGACATGAACGCCAGCATTGGTGGTGCGTATGCCCGTGGTGTGTTTGCACGTCGTGGGATTGGCTACGGGCGTCTGATAATGAATGTCCCCGCGTACGTCATGCACATTGGTGACAACAACGAGGAAAAGCTGCGGGACCAGGTGCTAATTCTTACAAGGAACATTTTTACGAGGCTTGTGCTGGGGTCTTCGGAGGAAAAAGAGTACATTAAACGCCGTGTCATGACGCTTATGTCCGGTGGTTTCTCGTATTTTACACGCGAGCGGGATGTTTTTGAGTTTGCAGAGGAGGTGCGTGCCCCGGGACCGGAGGGTGCTCTAAAGAACGGAGCGAACTATCTTTTGAGCGGAGAATTTTCTTCGTACGATCTGCAGAAACTTCCCCTAATTATTGAGTTTAACCGCTACGATGTTGAGTACAATGGGCGACGCGGAATATGTTTTTTTCCTGAGGCGCAGTACTTCAATCACCAGTGTGATCCGAATGTTGAGGTGTCGATTACATACGATAGTCTAAAAGGCACTTTTTTTTTGAGTGCTAGAACAACACGACCTGTGCGAGAGGGGGAGGAGTTGCTCGTGAATTACATGCCGGGCAATACGCTGCCACTGTCGCGACTGGCGCTGGCGATGAAAAAGCGGTGGGGCTTTGAGTGCTCCTGCGTTAGGTGCAAGAGCCGTGGCATAGGTGCTGTAACGATGTTGTTTGTGGTTGTTTTGCTTCCACTAGTAGTGTATCTTAGATCCATTAATGTGCGTCGTATGCAGGAAAAACAGCGTGGTGTGTGACTTTCTGAAGTAGAAATAAGGGTGAAAACCTTATTCAAGTATATAAATTATATATATCTTGTTTTTTTTTTTTTTTTATCAGGACAAAAAAAATAACATGATGAATGTTTTTTTGATGGGATTTTATTTTAATTATATATATTGTTGTCTTTTGCTGTGCTTTAAAAATAATAATAATAGTAATTTTTTTATACTTATTGCTTTTTGTTTTTTAGACTCTGGTAGGTATTCTACAATAATATATAAGTGTACAAGGAGCTAAAGAAGTGGTACGACAAGAAAGTTAAGGCAAGAGAGAAAAAATAGAGATAGGGAAAAGTCACAACAACAACAAAAAAAAATAAAATAAAATAAAAAAATAAAGAAAAAGGTCTAAATATTTTTAGTAGAGCGTGGGGGAACCCACATAAGGAGAGCACCCACAAAAATAGTATATTTATATATATCTTGTAATAAGAAAAGCTATTTGCTAAAAAAAAAAAAAAAGGTGAGGTGGAGGAAAACAAAGCTAAAGAATAAGGTGGGCTTTTTTAACCAAAAAAAAAAAAATAAAAATAAATAAATAAATAAAAAAGGATACAGATTAGATAGTAAACAGGATAAAACATTAGGTAAAGGTGCAAAGAAGGGCAAAAAGCTGTATACTCACTGCGTATACAGAAAGGGCGCAGTACCAGGAGCTATATACCAATTTTAGTTTTAGCAGCAGGTAATTTTTATTTTCAGAAGAAGATACAAAACGGAAAAAGACCGTTTTAAAGAAGGTGATAAATATATATATATATATATTCTGTTGAGATATAGGCGTTGTATATACC
This sequence comes from Trypanosoma caninum, assembly GCA_036321205.1. Classification (NCBI taxonomy): domain Eukaryota; phylum Euglenozoa; class Kinetoplastea; order Trypanosomatida; family Trypanosomatidae; genus Trypanosoma; species Trypanosoma caninum. The sequence continues at coordinate 11,859 of JAWVMR010000055.1, read as the reverse complement.
CGTTTACATATACTGTGTGCTTGCCGCGACTTTTTGTGATAAATGATGCAGAAAGATTCTAGTTTGTGGAGCACCGCTGTGCTGGCAGGCTCCTCTGCAGGGGCGCTGGGTGGTGGTACAAACACAGCCAGCCGTGGTGGTAGTACGTCCGCGCCGATCACCTCTTCAGTCGCGTCAGCGGCGCCGGTCACGGGCTCGGCTGTCGCAAACAACAACAGCTATGCCTTTTTGGCCACAGCCGCCACGTCCGCCTCTTCTTCCCTGCTTGTGCAGAGCAGCGCGGGCGGCATTAACGGCATTGGCTGCAACAGCGCCGCTCTGATGCCGGCGATGGTCAGCCACGAGCGATCACAGGAGCTGTGCAAGTACTTCCTTAACGGCGGATGCCTACGCGGGACGCAGTGCCAATATTTGCACGAGCTGCCCGACGAGCGGCATCTTGACGTTAACGGATATGGGTACATTCTCAACCCCAATGTACACAATGCGCAGAAAACACTTCCTTTAGCAATGAACAACAGCTCCACAGGGACAGTTCAAGGTAACGGTGGGGCCATGAACAACTCCTCGCCAGTGATGCTGGGGCTTAACGTAGGCAATAATAGGCAGTTCCACGGGGCAAAAAGCAAGCCTCAATCGTCATTTACTGCGGGTCTGTCCACACAGCTCTCGTTTCAGATCTCTGCGACAAGTGTGAAGGCGCCGCCGCCAAGGTACCGCCCACCGGAGCCGTTTTTAGAGTACAACTTGCCGCCAACACTAGCACTTCCGTTTAACACACCTTCTAAAGAAGTTGCCCTTCAATTAACGCGAACGATTTTGCAGAATTGATGAATAAAACGTGGAAAAAAAAAGAAAGGAGGATAAAGGATGTTTAATTATGTTAAACTGCTTTTGTTTGTGTGTTTATTTAGGGGTTGATTTAGACTAATTATTATCATTTTATTTTTTATTTTAATTTTATTAAAATAAAATAATAATAATAATAATAATTAAGATTGCCTCTTTAATTTGTTATATTATTGTTTTCAATGTAATGTGAGCAGTGAAGCTTACTGCTCGCATGTTTTTGAACTTGTGTGTGTGTGTGCATGACGGGTGTGTGTGTGTGGGGAAAAGAGGGCAAGAAGAGGAAGAGGAGGATGAGAAAAGAAAAGAACCGAAACAATGGTTTTTTGACACGTTTTTTTTACTCATTATCTCAACTATATATATATATATATATATTTAGGTTTAAAAAAAAAAAAAGAGGAATAAAAAAGTAATAATTATGTAAATATTAATAAATAATATTAATAGTAATAAAAAACAAAAAAAAAAAAAGAAAAAGGAAAAGAAATGTTTTATGATGGTAACCACCAAATAAAAAAAAAAACAAAAAAGGAAAAAAAAAAACTTTTTTGCTTTTTTTATTAAAAGCAAAAAAAAAAAAAAAAAAAAAAAAAAAAAAAAAAAAAAAAAAAAAAAAAAAAAAAAAAAAAAAAAAAAAATTTTTTTTTTTTTTTTAAAAAAAAAAAAAAAAAAAAAAAAGGAAGACAAACAAACCAAAATAGCAAAGAAAATAAAATAACACACACACAAATAACACTTAAATAAATAACTAAATAAATATATATATCATTATTATTATATATATATTATTAAACCAAAGGAAACAAATATAATTAAAAAACAATAAAATATGTTTTAAAAAAAATATCTATATTTTTATACCTATACCCATATATATATATATAGGTATAGGTATAAATCTGTAGATATTTTTTCCCCCAACTTCCCGAAAAAAAAAAAAAAAGTGTTTTTACTAGCATGACTGTTTTTTTGTTTTATTAACTGTTTTGGGGAAGGTGGTCTAAGGCTTGGAGGACTATATGATGAGTTGGTACTGTTAAGAGGCATAACGTGGTTTGTGATTTGTTGTATCTCTTTATATTAAAAAATAATGCTTTGCATTATCTGTATATCTATCCTTACTTATGTTTGGTAAAACACACGCATTGCTGACGTTTTTTTTTTTTTTTTTTTGGGGGGGGGGGGGGGGGGGGGGGGGGGGGGGGAAAGGGAAGGCTGATTACAGGACTCGCGAGCGCCAACTTGGGAGAAGAGTGGAAGTACCTACACTGAGGCGAAGACAATGTGGAACGCACTGAGTCAACTTGGCCCACCCCCGCTGCTGGGGACAAGCAGGACAGATCAACCCACCTTTGAGGCTCACGGGAAGAAAGCGAAGGATGTGTCAGGTGGGCTAGAGGCATGTTCCGCGTCTTCAGTCGCCACAACACGTGAGTTGGTCACAACTAAGGAAGCTGAACCGGTAGGAAATGTCACTGAAGCCATGTGGAGCACGTTTTTACAACGGCGTTTGGACACGGCGTTCCGTAACGGCACCGCAGTGCTCCCGGGGTTTCCCGTTGTGTCACGCGCTCCGTGCGTTTCCCTAAAAGGTGAAGCTACACAGATTGTGGTGGATGTTGAGCTGTGGAACGCATACTGGTGTGCTTTTTCCGACTGCTTTTCTGTTCTGATTGACGACGTTCAAGAGCATTTTGACGCTGATCTTGAAGACGGCGAGCAGCGGCGCCGCGTTCTTGTGGCGGCTGCATTACAACAAGAATCAGATATGGAGTTGTTTAAATCCACTGTCGCTGCATATGCCCGGTTATTTGGGGCTCTTGAGTATGTGTCGAGGGAGCGTTCTATTCTGATGTTTCAGTTTACATCCTCTCGCTCGGCAGAAATGTTTGCGGCGTGGGCCTTTTCTCTTACACTTAAGGACTTATTTGCCGACGCATGCGTTCCTATTCAAGTTGATGCGGACAGCCGATTGCTTGTGAGTCATGTTTCTCACGACAACTGCAAGGTTACATCAACACTTGAGCTGGGCAAGAACATTTTGCTTTCAACACCCTTTGTGGAAAGCTTATTTAAGGGGGTATTTGACGCTAAAAGTGTTACTTATCATGCGGGTTCGTTTTTGGTTTTGTTTGAGACGGCTAATGCGGCCAAAACGGCGCTACACTCTTTGCAGCGGTCGTTTTGGGATGTTTTTGGACTGACTCTAACGTTTTCTGATAAGCATGTTTAGGGTGAAAAAGCGCAACGCACATAATGAAAGAAATTAGCATCGAGTGGTAGGTACACATTCTTGTAGTGTATGTGATTAACCATTATTATGTTTGTAGGACGACAACAACTGCAACGTCACATGGGCAGAATAACGTATGTGTGAAGGGGTGTTATTTGTAAATAGTTATGTTTTTACATTATAAAAGAGCTGGTTACTTGCATTACGATTGTGTGCTACGTTTTAGTATGGTTTTTTTATTGCATATATTACTATTTCTTTTTTTATTTTTGTTTAGTTATTTTGGCTTCTAAATTAATTATGTCCGCACCGCGTATAATGGAAAGGCAAATTAATGCCAGCTGTTTTAGTAAATGGACTTTTAACAGGATTATGGTTGTTGCCAGTGACGAATTGTGCTGGCTAAGTGCAACGTGTGCCATAACTTTAGCTGAACTGTTGATGAACCACGTTTTTGACAAGCAGAGATTCTCTACGAACATTATTCTTATTAATAAGTTTGATGTGCCACAGTGTATTCTTACAGCAGAGGAATTTAACGCTCGTGGAATCCATTCAAGCCATTCCGCTGTTGCGCTTAATTTGCTGTGTGGCGATGTGAGAAATGGCAAAGAACTTTTAAAGCGTGTCTCTGTTGCTGTAGATGCGGTTTTGGTGGATGGTGTGCCTTTTTTTGTTCCCGATTTTAACAATGATTTATACATTTACATTTCTGCTTGGAGTAATGAAGACTGTTCTGACCATGCATCACTGCGCTTTCTTGTTTCGCTACGCGGAAGTGGTGGATGTGTTGTTCTTCTAGCAGATGACGCCACCTTGTGTTCTGTGCATAGGATTGTTTTGCCTTGCTTATCTATTTGGAAAGTGTTTTGCTGTCACTTGCCATTTTTTGCTCCACCTTCACACAATTTACCTCTTGCACAGTCGCTTGTGCGCAGGTGTGGTAAAATAAGGGGCGTGCTTGAGTGCATTAGTCTTGGTGTTGCTTTGGGGACAGTAAAATATCTTCCAGTAGGATTTTGTGATTCTTTGAGTGTTGTACCGTTAAATATTGCTGTCAATACAGTGCTGGTTATTTTTTTGCTTGAGTGCAACCGCCAGCTGACGCTTTTCTCCCCAACGACAAATGTCATCAAGAGCATAAAATTTTCTTTTAACTCTGTGCTGGTGTGGGGAATGCTGGCTGAGTACCTCATGGATTATTATAGACGTTTTTCTTCTAATGTCAGCAAAACATTCCCATTGCCAACCCTGCTGGACAAGAATCCTGTTTTGCAGCTTAACGCTAATGTTTTTGATTGGATGAACTACGGGGTTTCCCTCATGATGCCATTTCGTAGCTGCTACATACACAAAGCGGCTCAGCGAAGGAAATTAGTGATGGATTACTCACACAAAACAGTGACCACAAACTACATTTCTACTGTTGTTGAAAATATTGACGCAGCTGTTAAGTTTGTCACAATGTCGAACAAAAAGAATACTGCATCGCGTATGTCTGTTGCTCGAAATAAGGATACGGTTGCACATGGGTCAGAGTGTGCACAGTCAGAGACTCTTCTTTACAGTACGTTTTTGAATTTGTTGACGGAGAATGCGTTGCTGCGATCTCTGTTGTTGCTCGTTTCTTTAAAAAATGTTTGGTGGGATACTTACGTAAAGTCTATTGCTCAGGCAGCTGTAGAACATGTTGTTTGGAAAATTTTTGATTGCCCATTTTTTTTACCATCACCTGTCCCTTTATACCATAACGAGATTGTTTTTCACGGCACGCGAAGGCTACCATCATCTCGTTTGTTTTTTCGTGATTTTTTTTCAGGAGTACATTGGTTTTCACATACTGGAATGAAATCTGATGGTAGGCGTGTGGACGTGTCACCAGGTTTTACAAATGAGTTGCAGTTATGCATTTTGTCGACTCCAGATGTATTGCAAAGCATTAGTGAGGTGGCAAAAAAGGAGAATGTATCGAGTGACATTGTACGAGAACGTGCAAAGGTGATTCTTAAAAATGTTGGAGATACTCTTAATAATTTACAACTACGAATGTTAGGTTATATGGTTCGCTCTGTGTTATTTATGTTGTATGATGAGGTGACTCTTAATGATGCCGCATTTGAGCGGTTATTTAGGGCATTCAACACTCCACGCGTGCAAGTTGTACTTATACCGGCGCATCGATCTTATGTGGACTTTATCATTATGACATATCTGCTGGTGGTTATGGGGTTTTCACCTCCTCATGTTTGTGCCGGCGATGACTTTATGCGAATGGGTCCAATTGCAAAACTTATGCGTGGAAGTGGTGCTTTTTTTATGCGTCGCTCGTTTCGTGGTGATAGACTTTATTTATCAATTTTTAAGGAGTATGTTAGACAGCTTGTTCTTAGACGTCATGCAATGGAGTTTTTTATTGAGGGCACACGGAGTCGTTTTGGAAAAACGTTACCTCCAAAGTTAGGTATTCTCCGCTTTATTATTGATACCTTTTTGGAGGCTAAGAATGAGCTAGATGATGTGTATTTTATTCCAATTAGCATATCTTATGATGAGCTGCTGGAGGCTAAGTTGTATGCCAATGAGGAGTTGGGTGTGGCTAAACCTAAAGAAAGCGTCGGAAATTTGATTCGCGCTAAATCACTACTTAAAAAACGTCACGGTAGTATTCACTTACACATTGCTGAGCCGTTATCACTACGTCATTTTTGTGCTAACCAGTATCACTGTCTTGCGCCATTTGAGCCGTTGAAAGAAGAAGGAGAAGCTAAAGCACCTTTACATAATCACACTAGTGAGTCTTTGCACTTGTGTGTAGCTAAAAATATGTCATGGCATATTACTTACTACATTGAGAAAAATACTGTGATTACGCCTACAGCGGTTCTTGCGACTGTTCTTAATGTCTTTGCACCAACGATGGCCGGCATGCAACTTTGTGATATCTATACACGAATGCAATGGCTATGCAGACATATTATTAGGCGAAATGGTATTGAGGCCCTTAGCCGTGATTGCACCAGCAAGGGTATTGAGGAGCTAACGCGTTTGGCAATTGCACATCTTGGAGATTTTGTTAGGGTCTCATCTGACGAGAACGTGGTTTTAATTTCTCAGAATTCTGTCTCCTGTATTGGCACCGCAATATACATCAATCAGCTGATTCACATATTTGCTGACGAGGCTGTTGTTGCGGTTGCCGCGCGGGTTTGTGGTGATTTTGATGCAGATGCAAGGACAATAAGTGTAAAAAGTTCTGAACTAATTGACATGTGCATGAAATTAAGTGAGTTGCTTTCAGAAGAGTTTCAACATCACTTTTTTTTTCGTCCTTTTAGTTTTATGTCATGGCTAAAGTATACATTTTCACGATTACTTGCAGTTGATCACCACGATTTTGAGAGTGATAGCTTCTCTTTGACGTCTTCTCTCATGATGGGTGTACCCGAGGGCAATGTTAATAACATTAGTAGTAATAGCAAGAGCAAGGGTGAATATAACAATAGACAGGATTTATTATCTCAGTCTGTTGCTGTGATACCTATGACCACGGAGTTTCTCCGCCTACTCACATTCATGTTAGCACATTTTGCCAGATCTTTATTTGTCATTTCCCTCGCCTTGTGTGCACTTGTGAAGGACGGCTGCGAGAAGTTTATTCATAATGAGACGTTTTTGAAGGCCTGCAAAACTTTTTTTGAGTGGCTGCAAAAAAAGAATCAGATGGCGAGCACGCAGTCTTGCCCGGCAAGTTCACTGAAAAACGCCTTTGTCGGCGTCACACGTCTTTGTGGTTTTCGCTCGTTTGACTCCGCCGGTGGGACTCGCGTTATTGTTCCAGTCACGTTTAACAGCGCCGAATTGTTGATGCACGCACGGCGGCTCTTGCGGTGCGTGGGTGACTTTCATCCGTTTTTTTTGTGCACGTCTGACGCGAAGGAGGAGCAGTGGGTGCAGGAACACATTTTGCGTGAATACCAGCAGAGGCTTGCGGCGCTGAGCTCATCATCTAAGATGTGAACGGTGAGAGTGCAGGGGAGAAAAATAACAACAACAACATCAAAAAGAAACGAAAGAAAAATGGTGAGAGGAGGTGAAGGGCATTATGTATGTTTGTCTAGTTACTTTATTTTTGGTGTTGTCGCTGTTGTTTTGTTACTTGGTGGTTTTTGGTGTGTAGAAAACGTGCTAGTTTCTTAACGGCGTTGTTTTTTTTTTTTTTTTTTCGTTTATATATATTTTATTGTTTTGTGTGCGTATGTATGTGTGTTTGTGTGTAAACAATAAAACGCTTAAAAAACTCATATATATATACATATTCATTTTGCGCTAAAGTTTTGGTTCTTGTGTTTTGTTTGCTTATATTCATATTTTTTTAGTAGTTGCTACCCTTTCTTTTTTTTTTTTTTTTTTTTTTTTTGATTTTGTTTGTTTGCTTGCTTGTTTTTGATATCTGTATTCATGCCGATTTTTTTTTTTTTTTTTTCTTTTGTTACTGTGGCAGTCGTTATTGTTTGTAATTTATATATGCTGTGAAGGGTGAAGGGAAAGAGAGCAAAAGAGGAAAAAAAAAACGAGGGAATGTCACTCCAGTTTCGGAAGGTGTGGAAAGTGTTGTGTGCGACTTTGTGGGAATTGTGTTTTCCTAACGATATCACTGTGTACATAGATCCACTAATTCGTTTTGTTTTTGCTCTTTACCATCTTCCGTCTATCGCATTAACTTTGGCTATAACACATAGCGCACTTGAGCGTATTGTTTGGGTGCTAATAGTTCCTGTTTCACAAGACATGGAGATGTCGCCGTATGATTCCTTACATGTTGCAAGTATTGTTTTTTGTTTGTATAACATTGCTTTTCGTATTTTGCCTTTTACTACATTAGGAGTTGCCGTGGCTACTTTTGGTCATAAAGTTCTTAACTGTCTTCTTGAAACTATGATAGATGCATATTCAACACATCAAGGCAAAGATTATCCGCTTCTTGCAGCGCAACTTAGATTTGTTATGGAAGATAGGCAGCGATATTATATATTTCTTGTGGTACTTGTTTTTTTTGTTTTTTTGGTGGTATCAGGATTGCATACTAATATGTTTTTAGCTTTACCTGATCGTGAGATGTTGGTTGTTAGAAGCACGTGGTGTATTATTGTCATTCAATTTTGTTTTGTATTTTTTTCTGCGATTAGTCATCCATTACTTCCTTCTGAGCCATTTTCATGCAGACGACTTTTTGGTTTTGGTGATGGAAAATTTGCCAAGTTTTTTCATGGAATTTGGTGGGATACATATATTCGTTACATGAGATATATCGCAGTTCAAATGATTTTATTAATTGCTGTTGTGTCTTTATTTTTTTATGGTCCATTATACGTTTTATCATCTGTAGTGGAGATTTTTTTGTATTTAAACATACCTCAGCTTGTAGGACGTGTGGTCATGTCAATTTCAATATCTATTATAAATATTAAGCGTTCTTTATGTTGGTTGAAAAGGCATAATGATGCAATTCTTCCTGTAGTACTTCTTGCACTACCATACAAACTTTTATTACTTCAGGCAATGTTTTTTTTTCGTCATCACTGGATAACAGTGACACTTTTTTTTGTTCTTGTTGTTCTTTTGTTTATTCGGGTTATTGACTTTGTCCGTGAGTTTGTTGTAACAGAGGCGGGATTAGTTTATTGGAGATGTATAAATGAGGAAAAACTTTTACCACCTCAGTTGTCCGTTGTTTTGGAAGATGCATATGAGACTGGTCTTTCAGAAACCGCCGTTGTTAGTTTAGATTTGTTGATTGATATTAAGGCAATGAAGCTTCATTCTAATGGTGTTGAGATGTTGCTAGAGCGTAAACAAGTTGCTTTATATGGTAATGCAAAATCATTTTTGTGGAATGGTTTTTTTTATGCATATATAGTTCCTAGATTATTATCTGTTCAGAGTCCGGGTTACTTTAGTGGAAAACATTTTAAAAGGGCTCGTACTGTTTTTCGCCTATTTACTGTTATTTTACTATTATTGTTTGCAGTGTTGGTGGTTGGTTTAATTTTTCAGGCCACTTTTCCACAACTTCGTCCATGGCCTGTTAAAGTATATGTCTCAGATGATAAGAGTATATTGACTGTGGATCACATTTTAGTACATGCACATTTATTATCTAAACATGCGAATATATCTACATATTTGTCTCATCAATTTTATCATACAACAGAATCAGCATTTACGGCGTTTAAGTGGGAAAATGTTACTGCATATGGTGTTGAGGATTTATATCCTTCTTTATGTACTAAAACGTTTTATGGTATTTCAATTTGGGAAGTGTCTTTGCTTGCTTTGGCTTCATATTTGTTTAATGACGAAGAGGTCAAGGCGATGTTACAGTTTATCTCCACTCATATGAACTCTGACTGGGTTATTAGAGAACGACATGGAACAGATTGTCTTTCTATTGATTCCGCAACAACTCCAACAGGATGGGATGGATATTTTGAATTTTATAGCGCAAAAAAAAACTTATCTGTTATTTCAGTTCGTGGAACAGATGTAATGTCGTTTCGAGATTTTCTTTTTGATGTGAATATTTATTTTGATGTTATTGTATATCATTTACTTTCAAATATTGTTCCAGGGGCAGCTATATTACCCTCAGAACTTATTGCAGATCTTTTTCGTGTGGCATCACTTCCAGCAACACGACGACAAACATTAGAAACATGGGAACAGTTGGTGTCGAAACGTAATGAAACTCTTCGTTTTTGTGAAAGTAACAATTATCATCGTGATTTTTTTGCTGACATTCACAATCACATTGCCTTTATTGCTAATCAACCAAACGCACCAAAACACGTTCTTCTTACAGGACACTCACTTGGAGGCACTGTCGCGTCAATTATTGGCTCACGAATGAAAATTCACGTTGTTAGTTTTAATGCTCCTTGTATTTCTTTGTTGCGAAAGCGATTTGATGTCCATTTGCAAAATATTTATACGTATGTAACAAGTGTTATTTCTTCACATGATATATTTGCGATGATTGGCGGCAACAGTGGAGAGGAACATCACGTCAATTGTCTTGCAAAGACGCGTGAGCTGTGTCACGCGATAGAAAATCTTATTGGAACATTATGGCACTCATGTGGATCTGTTCGTGCGCAATATCCATCTATACAGTCTTTTATTTAGGCCAAACATAAAATGTCAGAGCAAAAAAAAAAAAAAAAAAGGTGAGAGAAGTGTATTGTATTATTATTATTATTATGTACTGTTTGCTTGTTGTTTATATGCATCGGTTTTAGAGAGAAAACTACAATGCCAGATGCTTACCCCTTGCTCAGAACATTACTAATAAAGGAATTTGGCTTTTGTAAAAATCAAAAACGTAAAAAGTTTTTTTTGTTCTTTTTTTTTTTTTTTTTTGTTTTTTTTATGGTAGCTGCTGAAAAGCTTAACTAAACTATAGGTCTGAAAGACGATAGTAAAAGGTAGTACGAAAAGAAAAAAAAAAAAAAAAGACCATATATTTATATTTATTTATATATGCCTGAGACACCAACGGCGCAGTGTCTTCGACGCCTGCAGAGGGAAATTTCTGATCTTTCAAAAGACAAGGATCCGTTTTTTTCCACCGCACCATCACCAAGTAGTATTTTGGTTTGGTATTTTCTTTTACGAGGGCCTGAAAACACACCTTACTCCGGTGGTCACTACTTTGGAAAGCTGAAATTTTTATCAGACTACCCAATGAAGCCACCAGAAATTTTTTTTCTTACCCCAAACGGTCGCTTTAACACAAACACAGCCATATGTCTTACCATGAGTAGTTATCATCCAGAAGAATGGAGTCCTTTTTGGGGAGTTCGCACGATTCTCACAGGGCTGCTTTCTTTTATGGTCGATGAAGAGCCAACAACTGGGGGTATTAAGTGTAGTGAAGAGCAGCGCAAAAAGTACGCGTGTGAAAGTCGTCGCTTTAATGTTGAACGAATTGCACTGTATAAGGAGATGTTTCCAGAGGAATATGCGATAGATGTGGAGTGGATAAAGTCTGAAGACGAGAAAAAAAAAAAAATGCTCGCTGGTTGTATTGGTGGAACGCAAGTAGATAATAGCAGAAATAAGGGAATTATTTGCAAAAATGCGACAGAAGAGGGCACAGGTACACTGTGGCGTGGGTTATTGCCAGCACTTGTGGTGATTTTTGTCGTTGCATTATGGGCCTACTTGCTAAACTGATACCGCAGTTGCTTTGTATTTGTAGAATTGCATTATATATATATATATATATGAATAAAAATTTTATGTTGTTTTTTTTTTAGTTGCGTTGCGGTTGTTGTTGTTGCTTTTTTGTTTTTTAAGGATGCTAAAGCTAATTGCCTTTTGAAATTATTATTTAAAATGATAAATCTGTTTTATTATTTTTTTTTTAATTGGCTTTATTCTTTGCTTCTTAATTGTTTTGTTTATATATATATATATATATTGGTGTATTGTTTGTTTGTTTTTTTATATATATCTAGGATTTGCCGGGAATCTATCTTATATTTGTCTACTCTTGTTTTTGTTGCTAGAATTTAGCTACTATTGTAATTTTTTATTTTGAGGAATTAAGCAAGGCAAATAAAGTTTTACTTTATCCTTATTATGTTGACTAGTATGCATTAATTTAGTGCATGTTTTTTTTTTTTTTTTTTTTTTTTTTTGGCGCTGCGCTTTTGAAGAATGCATGCGCCCAGGGAGATGCGCGCAAGGATGCCCGTATCAATAGGCGGGAGCCC